>JAUZND010016686.1:0-26964 GCA_034780555.1 Coelogynopora nodosa | reverse complement strand
TCTGTTGTAGTCTCTCTGTCTGTCTCTCTGTCTCTCTCTCTCTCTCTCTCTCTCTCTCTCTCTCTCTCTCACTCTCTCTACACATATTTGTATATATAAAAATATACGTATAATGTACCTTTTCCCATTTTTCTATTTCTTCTTTCTGTTCATGCTACGAATTCAAATTACAATTTTTTGTCAGAGACGAGCTTTAGCCCATGCCGTGAGGGAAATAGAGGGAAATATGGTCCAGTTGTTATATGTAGTATGTAAGCATGTATTTCTCAAATTTTTCGTTGAAATCTAATATATTATTTCCCCGTGTTTTTTAGAAACCTTTAGGTAAGCAGCAGTTAAGGCTTTTTAGCGTTTTTCCCAAAATTCTTCACCGGAGATAAATGAATGCAATAATGCAAGAAAACTAGCTATATATATGTGTGGGTAGTTAGTTTATATATAATAGACGATAAAAATAAACTCAGGGGAAATAGCCGAATATTTAAGAGGAAAGGAATGTGATGTGATACCTGGTGGAATCTAACCATGAAAGAAGATGAGAAATTGAATATGAATGAGAAGAGATCAACAAGGAGTTGCTTCATATTTCTTGAGACTTCAATTCTTTGAATGATTTTCAACGGATAGATAAACTAAACATGCTTTTTACCTCCAAATAAAATCTAGAGCAGCTAATGACGCTATATTAGCAAAAGCATTATATTTTACTTGTGCACGGACAACCTACATTTGTATATGTATTAATCACTGCATGCAATTTCAATATTTACTTTGATTATCGTTATATATTCCGATTGGTAAATTAAATGGAGCCTGGTCCATGAAAGAATATTTTATCAATTATTTGTTAAATAATATGAAGATGAGATACCATATACGTTCATTTATAAAATTATAAAACAAATTATAATTTAACATTATTACTTTTCGATTAAATGACTATTGCTTTTATTACTGGTTTAGGGCTATTTTTGTTTTGTGTGTTGCCTGTATATCTAAATATTATATATTATGTTTTTTAGATAAATAATTAAAAAAATTAAATAGGAACAAATAACCAAGACACGTATGTATAATTGTATATTACTCATTTGAAATATACTACAATGAAATACATATTTTTGTTCTATAGAAAATGAATAAAAAATTATTTAATTAATAAAAATTATTTATTTGCGCAAAAATTTATGTTAATATTTCAATATATCTTAAAAGCAAAGTATACACCAAGATTTCCTTATAAATGTGTTAGTATTAAATAAGTAATTTACCAAATAATTTAGTATGTAACTAAATAAACAACTATCAATACATTAAAACTAATATTACGTTTGATATAATTATTTTTAAATATAACTAATATATTATATATTATATATATATATATAATTATATGTATATACACCTATATATCTGTGAAGGATACGCATAAAATTAATAGTAAAAAAGGAATTAATACGATCAGTAAACATTTTAACAAATCGTAGAAAAAACATTTTCGTGTCAAAAAAATTTCATTCCAGCGCATTGTTTTGAATTTTTTTATTTGAATTAAATTTGAAAGTTATATGATTAAGTAAACTTCTAAACTATTGAATTAAAGTAAACATCGACTGGTATTTATTCTTGATAAGTTAAGTACAATTATTAATGTTCTTAATGATTGTTTATTTCAAAAAAGAATTAGATCTTATAAAAATAAGTAGAACTTATTCAGAAGATAATAAATTTGGCAAATTACTTAAAACCGTTGATTATAACAAGGAATGACTAATTAATTAAATAATATCCGCAAACAATGTTTAATACGCCATGGATAGTTTATGGCAAAACACTGAGATAAGATTAATTTGAAACATTGATAAGTTTTCTTACAGTAATGCCATCCAAATATTTGTTTAATATCTAGGAACAACATTTTGTATAATTATGTTATACAGAGTTTGTTGATAACAATGCATTAATAGTTAAAACCTATATTTAACAAAATGCTATTATAGTAAATAATAGTAAAAAATATACGTTCAATAAAGCAATTTGCAGTTAGTATTTTCAATAATTTAATTCTGTATATTAGTTTTTATTTGTAAAAGTGATTTGACCGTTTTAAGACATTTGCTAAAATATTTAACTATGTAATGATACACTATTCCGTTATGTTTTCATTAAGTATAAGTATTAAGTATACATATTCTATAAGTAATGATACACTATTCCGTTATGTTTTCATTAAATCACAGTTAAACTATAACATAACATACTTTGTATAAATCTTTACAAGCTCAATATAGAATATCATAATAAATTTATCAAATTATTTTTTTAACTATTTATCAACCTTTTATTTAACTCTAAAAATGATATACCGATGTCCAACCGATATGTGAATGTCCCCGTTATATGTATAGTTACCTCTTAAATATCTTCATTCACTTCTTGTGAAAAGCGAACCTTATATGCCATTCAAAGTTTTGATCTAAGAATAACGTACCACAGTTTACCTGGATTAAAATTTGTTATACAATTTCCAAACAATTATTTTTTTACATAATCAGAATCTATTAATTATTTAATTGTATACCATATATGTACATTTTGCCATGTTTTTTATTAAAAAGTTATCCGCTATTTAAAATAAGAAAATGTAAGCTTTGAACTCAAGTAAACTCATAAATAGTGTCCTTGACTAAAATGCAATTGGTAAATTTCGGGAAAGTTTGAAAACAATTAGATCGACATCAAATGATTAGATAATACCATTGACATCTATGGTGAAGTCTTTGTAAACATGAAGTAATCCCAATCGTGATATAGTCGTTCACTTGTCATGGCTGTTATCCAAAAACGTTTAATCCATTTCATCGCACTGAAACTTCATTTAACTGTCGGTAATAATGTTGGTATTGTGAACCTTTCTTGTGTTATAGGTATACATAATGCCTATATAGTATAATTATAGGAAATGCATTAGTACCTAAAAAAGAACTATGTTGAGTCTGTACTTTGTAGAACTTATTGATATCAGTGTTGAGTGGTCGACTCAGTATACGCAGATTACGGCTACATTAATTAATCTCGTAAAATGATAATTATAATACATATCATTTTTTAAAATTTGTCCCGACAATGATTATGGGCAACTGCCCATTCTGTTCCTATGTGTGTAGTTACTAAGTTACGCACCCACCTAAGTGACCTAAACCACCGTCATTGCCGGTACTTTATTCGCAGAATGAAATATTCTACGATTTTAACATTTTTATAAACACTATGAAAGACAGTCTTATAAATGTATTATTATAGTAAAAACTCTAACTTATTTATCATATGAATTTAGAATATATAATGATTCCATATATGACTGCGAGAGTTATATATGCGCGCGCTGCTCTAAGAACACATGATGAGGAAACAGGGTGCTTTTCAACGTATTGTTTCGAATAACAGATATATTTCACAATTAAAACATTAAAAAATCACACCTTTAAAATATTCAAAATAAACACTATTGCCAAAAAAGAAACTGATCAATTTTAATAAATAAATATCTTACCGTCATAGTATAGTGCACAATAAAATCCATAAGTAATGCTGTATTATAATATACAGCATTATATTATTATATAATTATTATGTATTATAATATTAATGTTATAAAAATTTACCAACAAAGAAAGGTTGATTTATTTTCCATATAATTATAAACAGCTAATACTAAAAATAGAAAGTTATTTAATAATGCTTCCTCATATTATAAATAACACATGCTTCTTAGGTGAAATCCACTACATTTGTCTATTTTTAATACACATACAAAAGTTTTAAAAAAATATATGTTTGTATGGAAACTGACAACATTTTTAATTGAAAAGTGTATCATTAATATTTATAATATATAATTTAATGTAGTAATGAATAATAATACAGTAATATATTAATATAATAATAATTAAATACTACAATCATGATATGTATATAGGTGCTGTTAGCAACATTTCAACACAAGTTTGATTTACAAATTTGAACCGACTTAGCACATTTTTAATTTTTTAGGTTCAGAGTTAATAGTAAAAAGTATCATATCACATTTAGTCCTCAGTTTCGGGCGCGTCCAGTCTGAGCTTTTTTGTTGTTTTGACTCACAGTACATAATAAACGAAGTATGCTACTGGTTGTGTTGTTGCAGACGCGGCGCCTCAAAGCGCAAACATTGTGAAAGCTGAGTGTATGTTGAGTTAACTAGTTTATAATGCTAATCACGATGGTTTAACATTATTTTATATTATTTTAAAATCTTTTTACAAAGAATATTTGACACAAATGAAAAACCTTTTTTCAAATGAATGTAAGATCAAAAAGCGCTATTAAGCTTTAATTAAGCTTATTAATTTCAATTTATGTATTTAACAAACATATACAATATTTAACAAAAATATACAATATTTAACAAAAAGATACGATAATTAATAAAACTATACACTAATACAAATATACAATATTTAAAAAATATATACAATATTCAACAAAAATACAATAACGAATAAATTCAATAATTGAAAGTTAACTTATACACGAGACCGCACATTATCAATTATACTTTATGCTCAACCATACCTTTCAATTATTCGAAAAAAATAATAGAGCATACTGGGTCTCTTTTTCTTCTCTTGTCATAAGAATCCTGTTCCTGAATTGTACAGGTAAACTATACCTACATATACGGATAATACTTGGACCCCCTAAACCTGTAGAATTGAATTGTAGAAAGGCAAAACTGGCTGCAGTGGGGAAAGAAAGAAGGTAAGCGCTCCACGGCTCGGGCTGGTTATACGCGTCAACGGCGGCGAAAGTGGGTGGGGGAATTGAGGGATTTCGGGTTGATGTGGTACATCAAAATCAATACTGGAAAATGGGAGCTCCGCCCACCCCCCCCCCCCTCTCCCCCCCTCCACCCTCCCTCTCTCTATTCATTTTACTTTTCTTGTCTTCCTTCTTCGTTTGACTGGCTACCCCGAAGAGATAGAGTTAGATAGAGATGCCTTCTTGTGCTTCCTAAGCCATTCACATACATGCAGCTTTCTTTTTTGTTCCCTTGTTCCCCTCTTCATCTCCACATTTGCTGTCTTCCTGCTTGGGTTGTTCTTTGCCCCTCTCTGTCGTCCTCTCTCTGTCGCCCCCTTCCTACTCCTCGCCCACTGTGTAAGCTTCGTGAAAGCTGCTTTCTCTGCTCGTTCAGTTCCAAAATCCCGAGTCAACGACAAATTTTTCCGGGCTTACGCGCACACCCAATTATACATACACATACATATATATAATATTCATTCTAGCTACCTGTCATCCATCCACTCTTTCTCACCACACACAAATTTTACAATGTGTTGTTTCTGTTTGTTGTCTTTCGAACGTAGAACCCACTTTTCTATTTCCAATCTCCAGGACCCCTACCGTTCCTTCTTTTCCTATTTTTCTCGCTATAGCTTTACTCTTTCTTCGACTTCTGCTCCATCCGTCTCTGTCGTCACTCCATAATATTCTGACATCGTTGAGAACCGGTTGTTGTCTAATGTTGATTCCCCTATCAGTCAATTAACTGTTGCATCCAGAGACTTTACCATCCATATATCTATAATACATAACATATATTCTGTCGATGCCAAATCTGTAGGCAGCGTGCTTTTAATGTGGTTAACAACTTTCTAATCATTCTTAAACCAACCCAATATATTATTCGTTGCTTTTTTTCTTTCCTATTTTACTTGTATTATATGCTTTTATTTGTTAGGTACTTTGCTTTGGTTAAAATTTCACCTGTCGTCTTTTATTATATCCAATTCTGATATGTATTTTTGGCGAATTTTAAGAAATGATAATCTCAAGCTAATTTCTCTTCTTTCCTAGAATGCATTAAAGAGGTTTCATATTAAAAAATTGACATATTTAAATGCGCATATATACACATAATCACAAGCATATAATATAGCCTATAGTATACTCTTATAAAAAGCTACGAAACAAGAAAGAGACCCATCTTCCGAAGACAAATTGTAATTAAAATACAAAGTGGTTATATATATTATGCCTTTTCTAATTGCTTAACCCCCCAGCCTGCCTTGGCAATATCGGTAAGAATAGATGGATCCAGGGAGAGGGTCGATTGGTGGAAGAGTGTTTGTAGAAGGAGACAACGCCCACTTTTAAACTAAAATCTTACATTTCATCTCCGTTTCAGTTGTTTTTAACAATAAAATTTATTTTGATAAATACATAGTGACAAATGCAATGATGTCATTCATTTTCGTTATATACTATGCTGAGTTCAAATAGAAACTGAAGATCAAATTCATTTCATAATTATCATGTGCAAAATATATTTTTTAAAAAGCCTAAAAATAGTTATGAAACCGGTATTAAACAAATTAGTTTATTTAATTGAATTCAACTTATGGTGTATTGTCTTAAAAGCAGATATTTCCTAAATATTCATAAATTGATGCTCAATAAACTATTAATGATCAATTTTAATGTTAATTTTGAAAATATAGATATATTTTAAAATTTGATTGCATTATTAATAATTAAGCTATATTTGTTAGTATTTAATTAAATGTAATTTACATATAATTATATAATTACATATAATCATTTTATAAGTTAACACTAATGTAGCTATCGATATAATTGAGATGTCTATTTCTCTATAAAAATCGTTTTACATTTTTTCATTTTAGTTGATTCCAAAAAGATATCGACAATGTAATAAATATGCAATAATATACTAATATTTAAAAAAAAATCATCGTATTCTTAATTTTACACTCTTATTCTCAAGGAAGAGTTATGCTAGAAAGTATTGGTTTATTTATACATAAACGTGAATTATATGTTATTAATTTATATTCTTGATTTTAATTTTAAAGGAAGATGAATAATTTCTAAATAATTTTGTTTTATTGCCTATTTTACTATGTATATTTTACTACAAAAATTATTTTTAAAAATTATTTGTTCTAACATAGTTTTGCAATTATCTTTTAAAGGCAGACACAAAGATATAATATTATCATGCTATAATGTAATAGTTCATATGTAAAAAAATAAATACATGTAGATTTCGATAGACATAACAAAACATATGGAACAAATGTACTTATCTGACTTGTTATTCTCTCCCTTTGTAGATTTTAATTGTTCAAAATGTTTTTAACATTTGTTAAATGTTAAATAACTTGAATATTAAAAACTAGGTCAAAATAAAACTAAACATGCTACAATTTAAGATAATCTTGTTAAGATTCTGAAGATATAAAATGATTCTGTATTTGTTAATCGATTATAATTTAATGAAACTTTGATTTAATTAATTTAATTAATGCAATCTATAGCTATATGCTTTTTAAATATTTATAACACCATATAATTATTGTTTTTAGCAAGTCATTAAACTTGTTCAGATATTTTTACTTATTATTTTATATTATCATTGTATAAGTTACCACAAATGTAGCTATCGATATAATTGAGACGTCTATTTCTCTATAAAAATCGTTAAAGGGTTAATTCATAGTTGCATAATTCACTGTTAAAATGTAATCAACAAAATGTTGTTTTTTATCAGTTTCCAAATATTCATATCAGAAAAACAAATAGCCACCTTTTAAGTAATAAATTGTTGCTTTGTTCATGTTATTAAATGATTCATCCAATTGATGTACTAATATATTATAATACATATTTTAATATTGCATTTTATAACGCTCAAATAGAAATTTTACTAACTTTCATAGGCAACTAGGTAATTTTTATAAATAGAAGATAAAATGTTGTTTCTTGCTATAGTTACTATTGAGGAGCAAAATTTTCAATCATTTTCTTAGGAAGATTCAATAATAATATATTTGGTGTATATAGGCCTAGTATTAAAAGTCAGTATAACTATTAATTTGTAGGCAAATATATATTTTTTAAAGTAAGTAATTTAAGTCATCAATACGTACAATAAAATATAGATTATACAGGCTAATAATAATTTTATAATAAGTTATTATAATAGAATTAAATATTTCTGAAATTCTTTAATAAAAAGTTTGTTATGTAAAAATTATTGTCTCCGAAAACATTAAAGCACGTTTATTTAGTGGCCGTATATTTATTTACATAACTAGTGTAAAATATTAGTTTGAAAATGATAACACTTAATCAATCATTTAACAAACTAATTAATTTAATTTAATTAAATTCAATACATTAATAACATTTCAAATATTAATAGGAACCTTGAAAACATTGCATATGATTTTTATTTTAAAGTTTCAATAATTTTTTTAATTAGGCTGAAAAAAGTACTAAAGTCTATAATAACATTTTTAATTTAAGCAAATTGTATACAATAATAAATAATATGATATGTAATAAAAAAGAAGTAGGATCTATCCATAAATAAACATACAAACATCTGTTTGTGTAGCGAATATTGTACAAATAAAAATTACCGAATTCCCTACAAGAAATTCCCTATAAGAAAACCGCTATAAATATATTTAAAAAATAGGTTAATAAATAGAAGAAAAAAATTGTTAAAATCATTAGATTGATTTCGTCTACTCTTACTAATTATTACTGAAATTACTTTTTTCTACAAATAGTCGCATATTTAATTATTTGTTGTCTATTGTTGTTACCGAATAATAGCAGCTTTCTAAGGTGTATAACATATTACAGTATTACTTCAGATGTAAAATTTCTATCTTCAGAAAATGAATTATTTATTGATGACATCATCATGGATTATGACCAGAAAGAGCCTCTAGACCTCACTATGAAAACCCTAAATAAGTGTGGAGACGACAACGGAAAACAGTGGAAAAATGAAAGGTATGACAGTGAAAGTAATTTTATTGATTTATTTTTGCCTTCATTATTTTATATAGAAAAACGATATTGAGTGAGTTATAAATTATTATAAACCCTTAGTCTATACAGGGGGTCTAAAATAAAATACTTCCAATTACGTGTCAAATCAGTTGATAGCCTTTGAAAATCAATTGTTAATCAATAGAAAATATATATTGAAAAAATAATATTAAAAAATACTGAGTTGTTGACAAAAACGTTGACTACAATTTTTGTATACAAAAACCAATTGTAGTTTACTACTTATGAACAGATTTTTTTAAATATCAATATCTTTCGAATTTATTAGAAAGTATAGTGAGAGGAAAAGTTTATGCTACTAATTTTGATATCAATGTGTGGACATAATATGATGATTATCGTTTAGAAAACGAATCAGTTGTGATTTCGTTTTTTAATTTATGAAAAATTATTTAATATTTTCTCGACGGCTGGTGTCTCCATAAGTCTATGAAAGATTGTTAGGTTTTATTTTATATGAACTTAATTGTAGTGAATCTGTATTATATAAATGGATACTGTCTTCATCGTTGCGTTCCGCTGTCTTTAAAAAGAGACGATATTATGTAAAGTCTTTTTAACTGTTTGATTGTTCTGGTATGCAATAATACTTATTGGAATTATTTTTTGGCAAAATTTTAACCAAAAGTACCTATTATCTGTAATCAATATTTACAAAATATGTAACTTGATTTTTTACAAGAATCCACTATTTAGTTTTTTCAATAATATTAAATACTTTAATTATACACATATTACGCAGAATATTATAAATTTTCCACTCAAATTTAATAAATCAAAATTTTCCATCCAAAAAAATATTTTAATAACTTTAATTTTTTCAATAATAATTAGGCTCACTGGACTTTATATTTGAATTGTAATTTATTACATCATGTTTAAAATGTGTAAATACAATACTGGAAAATAATTAAATTATATTAATTATGTATACAAATATTTTAGTCTTGTTCAACTTTCACTTTGGTCATATTTCCATTGTGACCTACAATCCGTTTATATTTCTAACCGTTATACATATCTTTATTTATTTTTCATATTAACATTTAAAACATAGGAAAACGCGGAATGATAAAATATATTATACAATATATAAATATATAAATATATAATTAAATTATATTATATTATATTATATTATGTTATGGTATCATACTTTCAATAAACTTGCATTGTCTAAAACTAAATAATTGGTTATTTATCCCATAATTAAACCAATTTAAACGATAACAAAATAAATTATTAATCATTATAGTTTGGTAGCATATTGATTGAGAAGAACAAAGAACAATTTTGCTTCTGTAATATTTTTGACGAATATAACCTTTCCTAGATTAATATTTGGCCTCGAAGAAACTTCATTAAAATATTAATAGTGCTTAATAATTTATATAATTTAGTTAATAAATTCATTTTTTTCATAACTTTATTTATGTAATTGTATTCATTTGATCAAATAATGTTTTAATTACATGAATAATCGATCAATTAAATATTTTATTAAATACTATGCCTATTAATAATTAATATCAAAATTCCAAATTATAATTAACTGACAATATTACACCTGTACTAAATTCGTAAACGTTACTTATCATTCCTATCTCGGGAACTGTTAACACAAATTAAAAGTATTTTACAAATAATTAATTAAATATATGTATTCTACTTTATATATTTCGAAGTGATCCGCTCAAATTAATTGGGTTTTTAACAAACATAGGTAACATAAACATAGTTTACTAAACAATTAAGCTATGCATTTTGAACTTATCCGCATTGAACTTCAAAATGTGTTTTTTCAGTTTGCGTTTTCTTAGATTTATATGTGTATGTCATTCTTAGGTTTATGTGTGTATGTCATTCTTAGGTTTATGTGTGTATGTCATTCTTAGGTTTATGTGTGTATGTCATTCTTAGGTTTATATGTGTATGTCATTCTTAGGTTTATATGTGTATGTCATTCTTAGGTTTATGTGTGTATGTCATTCTTAGGTTTATGTGTGTATGTCATTCTGAGGTTTATGTGTGTATGTCATTCTGAGGTTTATGTGTGTATGTCATTCTTTAATCTCAACACAAAATTATTCCTTAGAAGTATTACAGCGATATAAAGTAATTTTAAGTAAATATGTGTTATTTTAAATAACTACGAGTAGATATGGTAAATTTTAAAATAAACTTGATTTTCAAATAATAGAAACATATTTCAAATATTATTTCGCCGATGAAGAGTTAATAAAGTTTTCCAGGTGGAATTTAATATTCCGAAAAAAATATAATCCTAAAATCTGGTACATACATATTTTCGCTTATATTTGTATATGAACAGTTCTTAACAATTAAAAAAGAGATACCTAATGCAGCATATTTTTTAGGTATAACAAAATTACTGAAAAGATTTTGATATTTAATCGATTGAAAAATACATATAATAAAGTGTATTCTATAACTGTTGTTCTGATTATGACGTTATTTTTTATTGCTTATATCTTTTTGTTACTGTCTATAACAGTTACCGTAACTTATATGTTTTATTCGACTATATTTCAAAGCTAATAGATCATATTTCAAAGCCAATGACAAATTTTCCCAAGTTGATTTCTAATTGTTCTTCTGATAGTGTTAAAAGTGAAAATATTGAATTATATTTAGCAAATTTAAAATAATAATGAATATGTAATTTTTTTCATTGACAGTCATTAATCATTTTAAAAAATTCTAATTTAGTGTAACAAAATCTAAATTGTAGTTTCTGAATATATATGGTTAAAATTGGTTTAACTGTTTTAATTTAATAAATTTTAAAATATTTTAATATTACTATAATAACATTATACAAAATAGAGTAAAAAAAATTGGGACGTTCGATAGACAAGCATTATTTAAAAAAAACTTAAATAATGGACACTAAAAAGAATAAAAAGAATTATGTTTGAAAACTCTTAAACAGATCACGAAAAATGTGGTTATATTTTGATGACTGTGCCTTAATTTTTGTAAAAAATCATCAATATAGAATATGTGGAAAAATTCGTCAAACATCACATTTCAGTCGGTTATATCTAGACAAGAAAATTTATAATTTTATAAAACAGTAACAATAAATAAGAATATAAATAAAAAGAAAGAATAAATTGTGCATTCAAACGTTGAAAAAAATATCGATGCGTTAGTATAGGATGGGGGGAAGATTTAACGAATGGTTCTAATATATTACTTTTATTATGAATTATTCTATTATTATTTTTTATTATTCACCTTAAACATTGAATTTTTTTAATAGAAATGGCACTCATACATCACCAAAAAAGTCTAACTCAAACAACGTGTTACAAGGCAACAACACAGTCAAAAGTGCCAGTGCTTCTGCCAATACATCTGTGACGTCATCGGGATCAACTGGCCAATCACGCAGGCTTTACACAGAGGAGGACCTGTCCACCGCGGTCCGATCTATTTGTTGCGGTAAATTGGGAACACGCAGAGCAGCAGCTGTCTATGGTATCCCGAGGTCTACGCTTAGGAACAAGGTGTGCAAGTTAAACGAGATGAAGAGACGGGAAGAAGAGAAGACTGGCACCGTTATTGGAATGCCGGAGTTTCTTGAGAATTTGGGAGACACGGCTGTATTTCAAGTAAAAATTAAGTTTTATCCAGTTTGAAACTTTTAATATTTTTAATGAAACAATTCATTGACATTTTAGGACTAATATAATAACTTTTTGGTATGCACTTTGTGCTACCGAAAATATTTTTGGAGACCCCTTTTACATTTACATTTGATGTATGAATATTTTAGAATAGTATACATTGAAGATAAGTCTTCATAATTTGATTTTATAATTATTTATTTGGCTAATATTTGTAGGTCACAAACATAGACTAATGGGTGATCATATATAATACAATATGTCTATCACTCATGCAGTTTTAACATCTGTACCCTTCTTTATAGAAAATTGTTGAACATGCTTGGTTAATATAATCATGGGAATTGAACTGGAAACCGTCCCTGTAGCTGTCTTCTTCTGAACTAAAATTGGCTATTACCGCATGGGAGAATAATTAAAAAAGTTATGGATTATAAAACTCTACGGTTAATGCATTTTGCCTATATATGTAAAGCTACATATATAGGCTCTGACATATATATTAGGAACCACTGGCATGTGGGTCACGGGTGAACAACAGACACTAAAAATGTGTTTTACATCGGAAATTTGGGCAAGATAGAAAATAATTGATACAAATGTTAAATATTCAGTGCTAGTTGAATACTATGTTCTAGTAATTAGAACAAATTTATTTAAAAATAAATTCATACTGTGTAAAATTTGTTTGTAACTAAACATTTTTTATGAAATTTACTCTGGCATATTTAATTAACAGTTTTATAAAATAATATTTTTAATAACGATTAATCAATAATGTATTTTGTAAACTGTTTTAAAACTGAAATAATTAATTAAAGAAACTATTAATGTTTTTTCATATAGAAACCTTTACATTATGCAAGAACCCTTACAGTAAAACATATTAGATTCAGGTATATAAAAAATAATAACTATTTTATTCGCTATTTATTATTTTATCGCGTGAAAATGAACAAAATGATATTTTATGTTTTCTTCAGTTATTATTTAACTATGAATAAGTTAAACTTTTTTCAAATAGAAACATAGTTTATATTTTAAATGAATGAAAAAAAAGTTTAGACACTTGTAATTTTTAAATGATTTATCGCTATATCTGTAAAATATTTAAAGGATCAGAATAGTCTGTCACATAATTTTATTTTAAAAAATGAAAATTTTATTAATTCCCCAAAAATGTAATAAATATTTAATAATTATAAAATTATATCTATAATAGATTCTTTATTTTAAAAGGCTAATTATTCCAAATAAGCACTTTGTATAATTTTTTTATTATATTTGTATTTTAAATATTTGTATAATTTTAAATAATTCAAAAAAAATTAAGTAGACTTGAAGGTAATTTGATAATTTCAAAATATTTTAATAACAACTTAATAGAAAATTATTCAAAAAGATTATTTTGTTTAAAATTTCAATACTTTAATGTATTTGATATTGGTTATACATGGTTTATTCGAGACGTTTGTTCGGTCACTAAGGATTTATCATCATCAGAGATAAAATAAATAACTAAAAATTGCTATAGGCTAGATTTTTTAAAGATTTAAAATACGTATCTCATATTGAATCCACTGGATTCATGTAATTTAAACAGAGAAACATTCATGTCGTAAACTACATTGAACTTTATACAAAAATAAAACCTCCTAAATATATTTAAATAACATTAATAAAAGAGCATAGTTAATTATAAAGCATGAGTAACAGTCACATGACTAGTTTTAATTGGTCTAAAATCTAAAAGATATCCCTTCTCTGTCCCCACTTATACTTAAGGATGTTACTTAAGGATACTACATACTTAAACTGTAGGATTTTAAGATTTTATGAGGTTAAATTATAGGATTTTATCAATGGATAAACTGTAAAACTTTATTTGGGAAAAAGGCTATAGTCAAAGATTAAGATTAAATAAAGATTAATATCAAATGGAAAATTGACGCTATTGAAATTGACTGTCGATATCAAAGAAATATGGAATAGAGAGTGGAAGATTGGCGATAGCACTGGGCAATATTAAATAACATAAAGAAAATTGTAGGACGTTTCAAAATAGCCATTGTTTTTACTAATACTATAATATTTATACATATATTCAGTACATATATAATTTATATAGTATACATACAATATATATACACGTACATATAGTACATATACATGTACATACAGTACATATAGTATAGTACATAGTATATATATGTATATATATGTATATAGTATAGTATATATAGTACATATACACGTACATATAGTAAATATATAATAAGTATACTTATAAAAATAATCAATACTAATCATTTTTACGAAGACTTCGACCTCGCTGAATTTCACAGATATTTAACATATCAAAAAATTAATAAATTAACCTAAATGATTTACTATCTATAGCTTGCCTTTACTCAGTTTATAAGTATCAAACCCGAACTCGACCATACCTAAAAAATTTGAATTGCCGCAAAAATTAATTTGATCTGTCATTATATGACTGCAGGAAAAATGAATAAGTGTACTTTAATTAATTATCAATGCTACCATTATGCAAAACCTTCCTTAAATCACTTTCCTTACCATACTTGACTTAATAGGAATTTCCCATGAAATCAACTTGATCAGTAAATATATGTCTGAAGTACATTGTATCTACAAAAATCAATAAATGTACTTAAATTATCGATTATTACCCATACTATACATCTGATCAATTACAAGTGCCAAAATCGAAGTCTGTATTGTTTATTACTTGGGAATTAGCATAACACATTGTTTAAATTGGCAATTGGGAGTCGTACTAACCATAACAAAAATCTATACTCTATTCTGATTATTTGAACATTTTTCAATTTTGGTGGCAACAAATTTTTATTGATTTTTTATCAGGAGTGACCGCCCCGTTGTCACAGTAATTTTGTTGTATAATATTTTATCATAAAAAATAATAGTAGACATTTTTAAGAACAATTATACAATGAAGTCATAAATGTTTTAAGTACTTTTACAGTTTACTAACCTTGATCAAATTTATTAATAATTAACATTAACTAACACTTAAATGTAAATTTAAATAATTTTAATTATTAAAAAACTAATAATTAATTTCTTGACACTTTTGATTTTTTAAAAATTATTCTATTAAATAAACATGTTATACAATTGCACCTACTACCTTATACTATTGTAGCATTTAAATTACACATATAAATTTTTGAAAATATTACTATAAAAAATAGTTTATAACTATTGCAATATATTCAAATAGGTATCTACTACTCTGTATAATGCTATATCTATTTCTATGTTTCTTTTGAAATTTTTAACAATTAATGGTTTCATTTATTAATGCAATTATGTGTACATTTTTTTATTGTTGAAATGTAGGAAAAATAGCTCTATATATTGACACCAAAAATTATTTAATATATAGTGACATTTGTTTACGTTTATGCACAAATTGTCTTCATGAACCACCTATCCTTGGATATATAACGCATTATTTTTTATACATTAAATTATCAAACAAAAATAAGGCGTACATTACTGTTTTTTATTCAATATTGGTAAGCATTGTGTGATACTAAAATCAATTGTTTCTTATATTTCTATCGCTGATATAATATTAACGGTTACGGTATTGTTCATTCACCAATACAGATTTTAAATATGAGTAAGCTAACGAAATAATATACCTGTTTGTTTTAGTTTATGCAGATAAAACATTTCAATAAATGCAAATCTTAAGAATAATGTATTACTTAATATGGATTTCTCTATTGCAGGTTAATTAATTATTTTGATTATAGAAATGCAGTAATTTAATCATCTTTTTGTTCATATGTAATAATAATTTATAATGTATATAAAGATAACGTCAGTGTTTTTTTTTAATATTATAATTTTTAATTTTTTTATTATGATTAATAATAAAATGTGTTAATGTCAATTGAATTTATTTCATAAAAACAAATAAAATCTATTTTTATTAAAGTTTTATCTTCATCAGTTTTTTATCTTAAAATAAATCTCTCCATCACTCAAACATGTAAAGATTTTTAATCTGCAGGTTTGCAGCTTTTATTTTTGTAACATAGAACTTAGAATATTGTATGTGAATTTGGACTGAAATACAGGAATTGAAAAGACAACATCATTAAATTTGAATTAGGGACATCGGTATCTATTGTAAATTTCAAATACTGGATTATATATAGTTTGAGTAAATGCAACAATAAATAAAATACTACGTTTTCTTCACACTTCAAATCACCTAAATATTTTATGTGTATAGGTTATTTCGATAGACATACTTTTTACAAAATTATTAATATGTGAAATAATATATCTAAATATAAAATTTCAATTGTGACATTATTGCATTTCCACGGGACTAGAATTTATTGTACACATATATACACATGCTATACTCTCGTTTGTTTTTGACATTTGTTTGATGCTCGGCATCTGTAGGGTCTATAGTATAGCTCCAGAGAGCGAATTATCTTACATACAAAGTCGGTAAAGTGGAAGTCGTCGACAAGAAAGAAATATGAACTATAAACGATGAAGCTCTCAGACATGGTGAGTGGCTTATTTGCTCGTATGTACATATAATATATATATATAAGGAGTATTTTGGGAGTCCCATGAACTCGCAACGACCAAAGTAATTCTCCTAGGACACTGCCGGGTAGGCAGGGGATGGTGTATCGACGCATACGAATGGATCCATGCACTCGCCCATGTTAAGAAGGCAGAAGCAGTGAAGGAGAAAAATGTAGAAGAGAGGAGAGAGACGGGGAGCAAAATGAGATGGGGGGTGAGGGAACAAACAAGTAGGGTTGATGAGGAACACGGGGACACAGACAGATGATGCAAGGAAATTGGTGAGTGAAAAGGTTATGCTTGGAGGAGATGGAAAGGGCGTGACAACAACAATGCAATCGTGGAGGGTCTATATACCTCCATCTATGAAAATATAAAGAAACAAACAGCCTGTTGAAGCTCTACACTCGGTAAAGCCTTATAGTAGCTACTACTATATATCTAGCTAGGCGACTATGTAGAAAGTAAACCACGGCCGGGATACAGATGTGTCGACGACGATAGACATACAGCGAGAGATAGCAAGAGCTGAGGTCGAGGGGAAGGGAGTACATACAGGGCGAACATTTTTTGTGTTTCTTCGTATATTTATTATTCTCAAGGAGAGGGTGGAGAGTTTATATTCTTCTAAAGGAGCGTGATAATGAAAAAATTTGTGATATATACTGCATGATAGATAGACATCTATACATATGTATTTGTGGCTTTAATGCTACTAGAATTGTTTTTACATGTAACAAAAAAATTAAAATAAGTTTTAACGGTATTCAACCTTTCAAAAAAATAAGTTGCACATTTTTATTTTGTTAATTCCAATTAAACAAACGAATGGCGAAATAAATAATTCCTACCCGTGATTTAATAATCGTTAAAATAATTATAACTTTTTGCAATTAAAATCAATCATTTGTGGAATTTTTAATTTGTTTTAAAAAGCTCTGATTAAATTTTAAGAATATAGTAAATAATAGACAGCAATGCATTTATATAAATATAGAAATAATTTTATGGTGTCTCGTCACAATTTTACAAATTTCTGGTATGACTAAATTTATCATGTTTGTTTACATCTAATTTTGATTAATCATTTGTCTCATAATTATTTATCTGATATATATATAAAGCAACATTTATTCTTTCATTGAAATAGCGTAACCCTTTGAATTAAATAATACATTTAATTATTTTAATGACTTTCTATAAACAGTCACTCATGCGGAATATGATTCAAAACTTGATTTAAATAACAAATAAATTATTCCAAACATTTTTTTAATAACATCTTAGTATACTATATAAAAAATTATACACAAAATTATACACAAAATTCCAATGGAAAAATTTACATTTATTATACATGATTGACTTCATAGAAAACCGACTTCTATTTCAGTACAAACTTTTAACATAATGTCATCAGTCGAAATTTTCAGTACGCACCAAAAAAAGTGCCAACTTTTATTGCAGATAGCCAATACACATACAATATGTCTGCACAAACAGCTGTAACAGAGATTTTTGGTATGTATTCCAAAATACCTCTGCGCAAACCATTGGCATATCACGGTGTGTAATATTGGAGTGGCTGTGTCGCTTACTGTTGTGAAATATTGGTGTGTACTGGTCTCAAAAGTTGACCATTTACAAAAGGGATGACCTGAACAAAAGGGATAATATATACCTCTGAATTTCATAATGCAGTCAGTAAAATACGAGTATCTTTTATCCAACAGTTATACGTCCGATACATCTGATACGTCTTATACATCTGATACTTCTTAAATACGTCTTTTACATCCGATACTTTTTATACGTCTTTTATGTCCGATACTTCTTATACATCTTATACGTCCGATACTTCTTATACATCTTATACATCCGATACTTCTTATACATCTTATACATCTTATACGTCCGATACGTCTGATACTTCTTATACGTCTGATACTTCTTATACGTCTTATACATCTTATACGTCCGATACTTCTTATACGTCCGATACTTCTTATACATCCGATACTTCTTATACATCCGATACTTCTTATACATCCGATACTTCTTATACATCCGATACTTCTTATACGTCCGATACTTCTTATACATCTTATACGTCTGATACTTATTATACGTCCGATACTTCTTATACATGTTATACGTCTGATACTTCTTATACGTCCGATACTTCTTATACATATTATACGTCTGATACTTCTTATACATATTATACGTCTGATACTTCTTATACATATTATACGTCTGATACTTCTTATACGTCCGATACTTGTTATACGTCTTATACATCCGGTACTTCTTATACGACGTATACATCTTATACGTCCGATACTTCTACTGATTTCGATCCAATTAAAAACTAAACATTATTCATATAAGCGTCAATATGGTTTGTCATTTTGAACAATTTATTCACTGGCTGGAAGTATCTAATACTGTTATAACAATGCGTCAAGTCTAAACAATTTGTTTTTATTCAGATTTACCCTTTTTTAATCCAACAAAATGTGTGCTAAAGAATTTGTGTAAAATTTAATTTATTACATTTTGAGTTAAATATTTACTGTGAATATTTATTCTAATCAACATTACATCGTAATCTTTAAATTATTAAAAGTTTTGCAAAAACAAGTATTAACTTAGTCACACGTTTCGATATTTAAATTTCAAATTTCAAAAAAATTATATAATTTTAAAAATATTGGTTAACATCAAAATAATAATTTTCCCACTTTTTTTCAATAATTTTTTTTAGTTATTTTGATTAAATAATATATATATATATATATAAATGGATTTCATAAGTTTAACTTTAGTATTTAAAAAACATGACAACAATTTCAAACAGTTATCGAAAACAATATTAATATATTATTACTATATGCTATTGTTAAATTCTCCAATTTCCAAAATCTTTCTAAATAATATACCTAACTGTTGTCTCAACACATTTTTTTGTTTTAAAAATTTGGAAATGTCTGTTCATATATCCATGTGCAATATTCCTGACAACATAACCAGGCTCCTCCCTCCTATTTACCAATGTATATAATATATAAATCCTCCCATTCCCCCTCTTTTTTTTCTTCATACATATCCCGATACAGTTTTATGTTGCTATGGTTTCCCATTTGGGAGTAACCTGCGTAGGGTTTCATTAAAATTTTGCCCCAAATAAATGTCGAGTTGAAAGTTATTTGACAAAGACAAAGATTATAGACAATTTAGATTATATAATATGAGACAGTAAATAACTTATGTATACCAAACCAATACATTTCAGGATTTTGTTCTAAATGTATAATTGAGAGCCTTGCAGATTGGATTTCAATATTAATTATCAAAAGTTATAAGTTAACCATTAATTAAAATAATGCATTCTATATACGGATGTGTTTAAAATGTGATTTAAAAATAATAAAGTACGTATATTATACTAAATGCAGCAATTTATTTAAAATGATTATCAAAGAAAATTTTATTTTGAAAAAACATTTTAACAATTTATAAATGGTAAAGATATTATAATTTTTACGATCATTAACACAATTATGAGTTTTCACCAACTTTAAATATGTATTCGAGTAGGATAGGTTACAATTTTTCTGAACATGAAATCATTTAATAATTATAACTTTCAAGATCTACATAAATTATTTTCAGATTGAATTATAAACGTGTATCCATTATGCAACCTACGATTTAAATTTCATTTTAATAAAATATATTTTCTAAAAGAAATAAAACATAAGGAAAACATAAAGGAAGCAGATAAGTCTTATACGTATAATATATAAAATATTTTTTTCTAGTATATAATACCAAATTTTTATACATAAAATATATAAATAAATCTATTGAATTATTTATATTATATTAAATTTACAAATCTGTTTGACTATAATTATGAGTATTATTATTAAACTCAAGCACAAATAAAACAAAGTTGGGCACTAAAATACCTTACTTATTGTATATACCATAAAAATACAAACATTTTAAAACTACAATACTATATAAAGTAGCTAGCGTAACCTTAGTATAGTTGCCAATCCGTTATTAAATCTGCTAAAACTCAACTTTATTCAGTTATATATTAACTATCAACACTAATATGTAACTTAATCTACATATGTTAACTCACATTCGATTAGTTGCATATTATAATGACGAGAGCCGCGTCTTATATTTAATTGCCTAGATTTATTATATTAAAAAAACACATAACTAATTTATTTAGTTACCGATATGCACACGATCCCATATTTTCCTCTCCGGGTGGATAAAAACCACCGCTCTCTCTCTCTCTCTCTTTCTCTCTCAGTCTTATCTTTCACAATCGAGGAATGAGTTTTTCCAATGCGCATCTTATATAGAATAATTTAGTTTTAGCTAGTTTATTTTTTCTTTCATCGAGTATCTAAATTTCATATATTTTTAGTGAAGTATCCATGTTCCTATCAGTTCCAATTCGTTTCAATTTAAGAGAAAAAAAACTTGTTTTGAGCTCCTTGAATTTTAATTAGAAACATAAAAGAATGCTTATGGGTTTTATTTAAACAAATTATTAGGTATACCTTTACCAATTAAATATTATGTTTGTTGGATAGTTAGCAAATATCAGGAAACCCAAGTATAATAAATAGTCAAAACAATTACAAAGTTGAAGAAAAAGTTAAAAATAAATAAAAATATTTATTTCTAAATTCGTTATAGGCCTATTACAGAATTTATTAAATTTTCTTTTATGACTAAAAATAGACAATGAAATTGTTAACCTAAACAAATATACTCTATCAGTGAAAGGTGGTATTTGTATCCCAGTCTTAAATTATCTAATATCGTCTCGGTTGATCATTCACTTATAGTATTCATAATAAACATATACTGTACATATCTCTGTACAATTTTAGTAAGCCAAAATAACTGCCAGGACCACCTGTCCACTATATATTCCAAGCCAAACCGTCTTCTGAATAACTTAAAAACAAACAAGGTTTTTCAACATATAAATATATTAATAATATATAAGAAAATGACCCCACGCTGTTTATGGATTTCAAGGCAATAAAAATCTTATTTTCAATACAATAAAGTTGTCAAAATGTGTTCTTAGTTTTGGCCTCGGTTATGTTTCAAACCTTGACATTTGTTCTCGAAATGGAATAAGTTTAAATTAAATGTGAAAACTGAAATAAGTTTTACAATACAAATATAAATAAAAAATATATATTGTTTTGAAAATGTATGATGTCATGAAATAACTTCGGTAAAAATCCATTTAAACTATAAAATTAAATTATATAACACAACATTTTTCGCCGTATCCCACTACAATTACCGACTTAATCATACATTAGAAAAATAATTAGGCGATTACAAATCCGAATCAAAGAAGTATGAAGTAAGAAGTTTGAAGTAATATAGTATGGATAGTGAATATATTTAGGCTATATTGGATAGCTCTACTTTTAAAACCGGATTGTACAATATAGAAAAGAGTTTTTAAAAGTAGCAGTTCTCTGCTCTTTAATGAAACGAAAAAATGTTTTTGACTTTTTGCTATTTTTATAATGCGTTGATAAATTATTTCGTAATACCTGTACACTAAATAATTATAATTAATTAATAAATTGTAAAAGTATCTGATCATATGTTTCTTTTGTTTTCCTTTTTAGAAACAAAGACCAATACCACACTTAAATAATGTAATGAATGGTTAAATTCAATTAAACTTACACTATTATCCTCAAAATCACACTTCTTATTTTCCATAAAATGAAATATAAATATCCCAAACATTAAATTAAAACTTGGTAAAACAGAAATACATAGATATTATAAAACGAAATATTTTATGACTAACAATTCAGGAAAATTTTAATTTCAATAATCATCTTAGAAATATAATTAATAAAATTATAAAATGTATATGCCATTACTTTTACTATCTTAGAAAACAGGTACCTAAAGAAAAATTACGTATCGTTTTTAAGATTATCATTCTTTCTAAATTAAACTATGCAATAGAATTATATGGAAGAAAAAATACTATATGAAAATTTACAACTTCAATAACACCAAAATAGCTAGAATTCTAAAAACAATGCTCCAAAAAACCAAATATTAAGTACAACCAACACATTTCACAAATTATTTAAAACATTATAAACATATGATGTAACATTATACAGTAAGAAACTAAAAAAATTAATAAATATACATATGCATTAAACAAAGTGCTTATAATTACACAAATAAAATTACCGATGAAGATGCTATACTACGAATGATCTAACAAATCCTTAAAAAATATTAAAGTATATTTATGTTTAAAAATGTAGGCTGAAACATTAAATAAATATAAAATCATATGGTTAACCACTATAGAAAATAATTGTTTTAATATAAACTCATCATATATGTTTACGATAATATCTCACATTGTACAACAGATTACCAATTATTAATTATACTCACACGTCGGAAATTGAATCAATCCAAACATGATCATTAAACATGTCTAAATTAAATTTTATAAGTATGCATATTATCTTTTTTAATTTTACATGTTAAATACTCGTGTGTTCCTATTTATCTAAGGCATTGTCATTTTCTGAACTATTTATGTTGCTCTATTGCTATTTTATCTTATTAAAACAGATGTTATATGTATTTCTCGCGTTTAATTATTGTCTTTTATTAATTAACTGTATATCTGACAGTTTGTGTGATCAGTTACGATATTTTTTTATATAGTACATGTCATTTTTTTTCTCTGTAATATCTTAACTATTATTTAACTATTAATTATATTAATATTATACATTTTTTTCACGTATTTATTTATACAATAATTCACATATTATTATTACGTTCAAAGATATGCATTTCAATAAGAAAATTATTTTTGAAATTATTCTCTTTATGTTTCAAATTAATTTAACATTTAATTTCAATTTATTAAAAACTTATGAAAAATATAAATTCTAATAAATATATTATTAATAATTATGTCTTATTAAGTGTCTGCTATTAAGACTTCAGTGGGTGAAACTTCAATATATTTAAAGTTCTTCAAAAAAATGTATATCTTGCATCTTACATCTTAAGCTTAATATTAATCTTAATATTAATCTTAATCTTAATCTTAATCTTAATCTTAATATTAATCTTAATCTTAATCTTAATCTTAATCTTAATCTTAATCTTAATCTTAATCTTAATCTTTTTTAATCTTAATCTTATTTAATCTTAATCTTTTTTAATCTTAATCTTATTTAATCTTAATTTTAATCTTAATCTTAATCTACATTTAAATTTAAGCTTAATCTTAATTAAGTTTAAATCATTTACACATTTGTGCACTCTTTTAAAAGGGTTAAAATAAGTTGATATAAATCTATAACTATGCAATATAATATATAATATTATCCTAAAATTTTACTTTGATTAATGTAAGCATTAAATATATGTATATATATATATATCTTTCTATGTTGTGACAAGTATATTGAATCAATTATCCTCTTATTTAACTAGTTTACTAACATTAATATAATATATATAATTATGAGATTTAGAATTACATTTCAGAAAAAGACATCTATACAATCACAAATTTGTCAAGCAATAAACAGTGTAAACAAACGATCCCTTTCTGGATAGTTGCGTGACTTTTAGGCAGTTACCTGTGCGTGACAAATGTGTAAGTTTGTTTAAAACCAGCTTGACCTATAATACATAACCATTCGCTTAAGAGTGAACTCAGCGTACACCAATATTGATCTCAAACCGGGATTTTATGGACACATTCTCATCTGGAAGGATTACAGGCTATCATTCTATATATTATTGTGAAATAACAACGGTATATATGTATATATTGTTTCATCTTCTTTTGAAATCGATTAATTATCTATAGGAATGTTGAGTGTCAATCACGTCTGTCATGTCAGGTGTCCCTATCATCCTTATTATGTGTACAGTTACAATATATCAAGCAAGAACTTCCAAGAAAATAGAGTGTTTTCGTGTCGATGAAAATCAGCCGGATGGCAAAGTGGTTGTTTGAGTTATTCAGGTTTTTTTCTCCTTTACTGTATTTTATTATATAATACAATTAAACGTTTGCTTTTAGCATTAATTTATAGTTTTAGTTTGATATAGGCTGCATCAGGATTGTGCAATGGAATAAATAGTATAAACAACATTTATTTAGTGTAATAAATGTAGAAATTGTAGAAAGTCTTATCTATATCTGATTAATATTTATATATAGTCAACTTCTTCGTTTTTAACAATGTCGTCTTGTTAGCGAATAACTAAAATAAAAATTAACAGCTTTAATTGAAAAAATATATTTTCTTGAAAATATTGACCATTCAGAATAGTAGAAATTTAAACAAGTGTGGATATTCCCCAATTACTACCTCTAATGTTATACTATTCAAATTGCCTTTTTTGACGATTTGTTTGGGGTATTAATAAGTACTACTTGCAATCCAGTCATCAGTAGGGAGACCAGGGTACCGGATGCTCTATCTCTCTGCTGTCTCTCCGCTGTCTCTCCGCTCTGCACATAGTGCTTATTTATTGTATTTCCTATTTAATTCATTGGCGTTAAATTTTACCTTTTTAAATTGTATAGTATATCGGCTAAAATATTACATTTATTACTATAAATAAAATCGCCATGTCTTGTCATAATGTTCTTAATATGTATATACAAAGGATTTATAAGTCAAAATGTATACGGTTAAAGTAGAACCATTCTCGTATCGGACTAGTGCTTTTAAATGTTTATCTCGATACATGTCACGCAGATTCCATTTTTGCACTATATAGCTGAGTAAATAAATATAACAGGAAGCGTTACCTTCAGTTACCATGTATCATGACCTGTATGAAACGAGCCACACTAGAAAAATGTAGATTGTAATAATTATCTATTTTTATATATATGTAAACATAATTTCTTTCTTGTTAATCAACATTCCGAAGCTGTATAGGTATGATAGACGTGGCAATAAAACACGTTAAGTTTCTTGCCATTTTATTTGTATACAATATAATGCTTTGCATTTGACAAAACAGGTTAAAAGATTGTATATTTCAAAAATGAGTTTTGGTCATTTTTTATTAAAAAAATATTTGCTAATTTCATTATTGTAATATTTATTACAAAAAATTTAATAACTCATTAATATTGACTTTTAGACTTTTAAATATATTTTATATGCTGATATAATAAAGATATCAGACATTTTTAAATGAGATATTTACATATACATTTTAACTAAAAATATTTTTTGAACAAACTGATATTGTCAAAAAATAGTGGCCGTTAAAATATACAAGACAAATTTACAATTTTTTCTCTCCAAAATTAATGTCAAGGGTATTTGTATGTCATGTGACCATAAATAATACCAATAAACTAAAGGCTGAAAAAGATTATAATAAAAATTTTTTTTTTCGATATTTATCCAGGCTCAATTTGATTTTTATATATTCTACATCATCTAAATTGATGAACTACTTTTGGATAACTAATATTTTCTTTGTTTACTATTTGTTCCTTTGTTCACTACATTTGCATTCACCATTGTCATGTATGATTATAATATATTGTGGCAGTTATGAAATAATTAATTAAAATAGGAATATTTGTGTAAATATATGTGCTCCGATCTAAGACCCATCACGGTAACTGACTCCCCCGCAAAATGTCTAGAAAAGATAGTAGACAAAAGAATCA
>JAUZND010016675.1:0-26966 GCA_034780555.1 Coelogynopora nodosa | reverse complement strand
ATCGTATTCTTCCACAATTATTTCTTCATCATCATAAAAATCGTCATTATTATAAGAAGCCATCCATGGCTTCCATGGTGCGACTATTGAAAACAAGTTTAAACTTAAATATAATAAGCGGAAACTTGTTGTTCAAGTTTAAACTTGATTTATTTTTATTCATAAGAAGAAGTCGCTTAAACTACGACTAGTAAGTTTAAACTAGAAGCTTACGCTACATCATTCAGTTTCAACTTATAAGTTTAAACTTATTTTTATTCATACGTCCCATTAACACTTTTTTTTTTTTTTTCTTATTGCAAAACAAATTAGTTAATTGACATGAAGACAAATATAACTTACAATATTATCCGCTATGCAACTAAATTAAAAGAATATATAATTCGTATAATAATATCTATAATAAATATTATTTGACTAAATTCAGAAAGCGAAATCTAACATTCAAATGGTAAAAACCACTAATCAATCGTATAAGGCCGTCGGAACCTAGGGGGAAGGAGGGGCGTAGACTATTATCAATAATAGATCAATTGATCAATAATATGTAAATATATGTTTGTAACATACCTCTTCAAAAAGAAATTAACTAAACAACAACAAAATTAATATATTTTTCAAACTCTATTGATATTTATTTTGTATAAATACTACAAAATTTATATTTTCAAGATAAATTTACTAACATTTATAAGTAAGGTATGAGGATTACATTTGTTCTATTAGTATACTATTACTTATTAATTTTTAATATATTTCTAATATAATATTGTTTGATATTTTTATTTATAAGTTGGCAATTGTTTTACGAAACAATAATAATAAACTGCTCTGAAATTTAACTATAAAGTTTTTTTGCCGGTCGACGTTTTATATGGTGAAGATATGTTTTCTTCTGGTTTTATGAAGAAAAGCCACCTGAACAAACATGCTAGTAAGAATATTTTATAAATATATTCTATTGCAAATTATTCATATCAGTAAATTATAATTGGAGGAAATGATTTTCCATTTGCATATGTTATCTTTTACTAAACATTTTAATAGTTCATAAATCTGCAGATTTATTATTTTTTATATATTTGTAACATATTTAAAATATATCTGCAAAACATTTTTATTAAATTATAAGGTAGATATTAGCAATCCGGCAACCAGATTAATAACTCTAATGTTAGAAGACTGGCTGGCAACTTTTAAAATTATGGTATTTAATATATAATATAAACTATTTTTATAAATTATTCTCATGTATATATGTATATAAATAGAATATACTTTAAATATTTTAGTATAGTATCTATATTTTTATTATTTATTAAAAAAATAATAAATATATGTGATTTATATAATATATGTCTATAGTATGATTTTATTTATGATATGTCAATGTGACAAATATTATTATTATATTTATAATTGACATTGTCAGTCGTCATTGATTCATTCACATAATATTTGTGAAATAATGATTTATTATTATATTTATCATTGTTTTATCCGTGTTAAATATTAAAAAAAATTGTTTATTATTATATTTATCAGGGTATTATATTTTTCAGTTGCTGGATTACTAACCACTTCAAAATAATAATGTTATATTTTATAAATAAAACATATTACTTATTGATATTCTATAAAACTTTATACTGATATTTATGTATGCCTGGCCCTGAACTGATACTGATAGTATTAGTGTTACTAATTCCAAATAATTTGATGCCTGAAATAAGAACTAATAGTAATACTAATAGTAATACTGCTTCTACAAATATGGTAGCAATGCAAAGTACATATAATACAATCAATCTAATACAGTTCCTCAAAAACATTCTGATGCCAGGTATATTGTGTAAAATTGATAAAGTCTTATTATATTTATGATAATGAGGCTAACTAAGACTAAGAATGGCTGTCAGCAGAATTTTCAAAAGGGGGTTTATTTTTTAAAAAGGCACATCCAAGATAAAATTTTGCACCAAAGATTAGATGCACAATTTTCAGCAGGGTCTAGGCCTAGGGTCCAGAGGCAGATTAATTTTAATATATAATTTCTTCACAACTAACAAAAATATTTCATTATTTATCCCTAACTCTCATATTTAGTCTATTAATTTCAATATATATTAATAATAATATGGAATTAAGTGTTATTAAAAAAGTATGAGAATATAATTAATAAAATAAAATAGTTTTTTATTTAATGTGAATATACATATTACAACACATATAATTAATAAAGATATACAATAGCTAAAAACATATTTACATGAAATTCCTATATGTTCATATATTATATATATATGTATGATAAATTATTAGCAGAGTAAGCAACCAATATAGCTGTGCAGTGGCAAGATTTGATTGTACCTTAAAAAATATGTAAAACTAAAAGAAGTCTTAATGCAGAATTTAAATGTATTGATTTTACCTGTACATGCTGTAATAGTCCCCCAGTATAGAGTTTATACCAATAAATCAAAAATGTAATTGTGCAATGTATCCAACATATTCACTCAAAGAAGAACATTATATAAATTACAAAAATAATTCTTTATATATAAACATTAATACTCATGCAAATATGTATATTGAAAACTTAACAAATTAGATTATAAATGAGGCAATACTTTCTGAAAGGGGCATTTATAATTTACATTATTTACAGAGGGGTAATATTTTCTGAAAAGAGCATTTATGATTTACATTATTAACAGAGGGGCAGTATTTTGTGAAAATGTATTTATTTAATCAAAAAGGGCAGAGATTAAAATAAAGGGAACATTTGAAACCATGTAAAGGCAAAGTATATGCTACATATAATTTATATATTATGCAGATTCATTAGTATTAATTTTTAATCCAGTTACTTGACAGCAGCATTAGTCTGTATGAAATTAACATCAGGTGGTATATATAACTATCAGCATCTTATAGTTTTAAGATATAAAATGTTTTAAAATAAATAAGTTAAATAAGAATTTAAATGATATACACCCCCAGCAAAAAGAAATGCTGCCCCCTAAAGTATTAGTTAATATGTAACTTTTATTAATTTTTTAAATTTGCATTACCTTAATTTTTTGAAAAGGAGTAACACAACAGTTATATACTATCTATACAATTTTTTTATCAATCTGAAAGTGGGTGGCCCTGAAGAGGGGCGTTTTTGCATTCTTAAAGGGAATAAGGGTAAAGTGGTGGAGATCTTCTCTCAATATGTAATTGCACCACCATGTGCATCGATCACCAGCTACATTCTTCTTGGCATTGATTCAACAAGATCATCAATCTGCTGTGGAGGAATATTTGTCCAGATGTCATTGATTTGTTCCCAAAGTTCATTCATTGTATGAATTTCTCTCAATTCTAGGACCTGCTTGATGTGACCCCATAGATTCTCAATATGATTTAAGTCTGAAGATTGGGGTGGCCAGGGAAGAGTCTTGATGTTGTTTGCTTCTAGAAAGGCAGTTGTACCACAAGCCATGTGTGCAGTAGCATTGTCTTGCTGAAAGATGATGTCATGGACAGGCAAATCAAGAGGTAGAAGATTCTCTGCTGAAGTACATAAATGTAGACTTGAGCATTGATCTTAGTTGCAGTTCTTACTAAACATGTGGACCTCCATTAGAAAAACCTCTCCAAATCATGATCTTGCCTCCAGGGGAGTGAACAGTTGGCCTGAGATAATGTTGATGGTACTGCATGCCCCCTCTACATCAAACATACATTTGCTAACAACACTGAATGAGGTGAAAAGGCGACTCATCACTGAAAAAACACTGACCCCACTGTCCAGTTCACTCGCTCACATACAAGTCTGGTAGCACAATAACGTTGACTAAGAAAAGGTTTCTTGTTTGTGATACAACCATGTAGATCTAATGCAATAAGCCAATTACAAACAGCTTGAACACCATGTTTGTTCCATCTCTGGTGAAGGTGGCGTGCTACCTGCATGGGATTGCCAGAAAACATTCTAATCAAAGCTATGTCTTGGCATTCTGTGGTCATCCAGTTTTTTCTCTGTCATCCACCGAGTTGGTTTGTCTATGTCTTGCAAGTAGATGTTGAATCATTTATCAATCTACATTAAAACGTTCAGCAACAGATGTTCTGATTTTGGGGTAAATAATCAGTTGTGTATATTGCGTTTTATGATAGTTATAACATAAATAAACAATTAAAATTAATTTTATTCTTTAAAAGATTTAAAACTACATACAAAACTTTATGTGACATAATTTACATATAAAATAATAATTAAGTAAACATAACAATAACTTTTAAATTATATACAAATTATTGACAAATATATATTAGAGAACAAACTGTGAATTTTATATAATAAATAAAAAACATCAAGCTATTAATATAGGTATCAATGGCTGCACTTTATGTAACTTACCATAGCAAATTAACAACACCATATTTACCTTATACAGGAAAAAATATTGAAAATGCTATTGACAACAAACAGATTAATCAGAGCAGTGAGTTGGATTAGAAAATTGACATTGGTTATTAATAGTGATCAGGGATGGGTTACATTATCAAATAAATATACCAAATAATATATTTAATATAATAAAAACTTCTTATAGTATCCATTAACATAATTTTGCAATTATACATAATATGATAACAATGAAAAAATATATTTATTAATCTTTACTAATCAATTTATATTGAAAATCTATAATGTTTTATATAATCATATTTAGAGAAATTATTTATGCTTTAAAAATAATTGTACATTCCTGAGTGTTAAACTGAATGTTTAAATTAAATTATTTTAACAGTTTAAATTTCAAATTATTAGTATCTTCAAATTTGGAGTTATACATTGTTTACATTCTTATTTTACTTATTTATAAAAATTCAACAAGTCCACATTCATATTAAATCTTATTTTAAAGTATTGACAGTGAAACTGCAATAATATTTTTGACATAACTAAGTTGGATTACATAATCTATATTACTGTAGTGTTTTTAGTGACTGCATAATACAACATAAAGAATTTATATTATTAACATATTAATATATTATCATTATTAATGGGTCATGTTAAACATTTTAATATAAACAATTAAAGCAATGCTAATTATTTTAATTATAATAGTATATCAGGTTCAATATATACAATCAATAAAATTCCTGCATTGAACCTGGTGATAGTAAAATAGTTATTAATACTAAATACATAAATGAATTTAGGCTATTGAAAATTATTTTTATATGTTTTATTAACAAATCAGTAAATCATATGTTTAAAACTATTTAAAACTATAGGGTTGACATCAGGCAGTATTTATATATAATCCTTTAAATTATCATTACACTTTCCTGCTAAAATTATTATCTATGTATATTACATTGTTTAATAGAATAATTAACTTTAATTATTATACTGTGTTTTAGCCTTTTATATATAATTTGGTTTACCAATAAATTATATATAAACTGTATTATTTTATATATTTCTATCTTTAATTTTTACTGTTTATCAAAAGAATCAACATTTCATACAAATATCATTGTTATGAGATTCTTTAATAATATTATATTGTTTAATGGAGTTTTGAATAGATATAAAAATATATATATACTGGCTGTGATTATAACAAATATTTGAAAATTATTGAAGCATCTATTTTTTTTAAAAGAAAGAAAATTAAAACAATAATTTGTCTCATAATAATTTTATTTATTTACTATAGATCTTCCTATAATTGTTTTATTGAAAATAGTGATTGCTATTTATGTATTGAGTCAATGTGTTTTTATTTTATTTATGATAATGAAGTATTCAAAAAAAATTGAGCATATTACTCTTTTGTATAGGTTTATAAATTGAGACAAAATGGGTCATTTAATATGAATGTACATATTGTATAACAAAATTAATATTTAGCTATTATGAGACATATCAGATTTTTATAGGTATTATAGAATCCTTGTTATACTTTTATTACACAAAAGTTTTAATAATTGGGCTATTATAATTTGCTTTTGATCAGGTACTTCTTTTTTATAGATTAAATTACAACTTTTTTTGGAGTAGCTAATAAATATATTTATGCCATAATGTCTTGTTTAATTATTGAAATTGATTAAATTTTCCCACTCTAAATCTGCAACATCATGGTATTTTAATGTGGTAATCTCTTGTTAAAATTTGTTATTATATGTTAAAACTTGTTAATATATGTATATACAACAAAAATCTATTATTTTTTAGTGAATTAGTGATTGATAAATTAATAGGTAGCACTTTAGTTTTGGTTCATACATATTTTGTGTTGATTTAAGTACTTAAAATAAAACATTGTAATCTTGATAGTCTATATATAAATAATTCAATACTTTCCAATTAATTCTGAATCAATTTAAGTAAGTAATCATAATTATCCCCATGAAAGGGTGAATGAATATGAAACCCATTTCAGACTTGCCAAGTGTCCTGATATTTGATGCAATTTTTACTGTCCCAATATTATACCAAATGTCCTGATTGTTTTAAAATCTAACCGTTAAATTTTTTTATATACCTTTTCTGTCATTTTCATGCTATAAAATTCCAATCATTATGTGCTTTGCATGATTGCATTTTATACAGTTCTTCTAAAAAGCAATTCCAAGCCTTTTTTGGTGTATTCTTAGCTATAAAAGACAAACATTTTCAGCACTATGCACTGATTTAAAGGCTCAGCTGGTTGCCTAATCATGTGTGACTGGAGCTTATACAAATGTCCCAATTTTGCTTATTGAAAGGTTGGTAGGTCTGCCATTTTTTGGGATTGTTAAATGGACAACATTCAAAAGCCGGGTCGCCATGTCTGGTTTGTCTGTATTGACTAAAATGACTGTATTTCGTGATGTTTTGTACTGCCAGTACTATATGAACTTATGTACTCTATCTATCTTGTGTTACTTTGTGTGTCTGTCACAAAAATAAGCCTTTATTATTATATTGGTTTTCCGTATGACACCACATTTAGTCTTGATGAAACCTGGAATATAAACACAATTGCAGTATTTTTGTTATTACCAATGTTTGTTTTTATTTTCTATATGTGTGCATGTTTTTTTACTCTATGTATCTGTTAACAAATTGCTTGCTTTATTTACCTTGGTTGTACATTTTGTATAGAAAAATATAGTTGGGATAAAAGTGGGATTTGAATTTCTCGAAAATGTCTCTATCATGAAAATCATTTACAGTTCATTCTTACTTTACAATTAAATGAGGTTATCTGTAAATATATTAATCTAAAAAGAATTATTAAAGAGATATTTAATTGAAATTATTTTAATGCGAAGTTTAATTTAATATATATTTTAAAATAATATATTTGATGTATTCCGTATTTATTTGACATATATTTTTAATAAAAGAAGAATATTACCAATGTTTTGTTTTAGGTATATTAAACCATCTAAATAACTTATGAATAACAAAACAAAATTGAAATAAACGGCTGTCCAATGTGGCTATTTTATTTTTATTATTTAATATGAAAGATTACTACCATATTTAATTTATACAGATTTATTACATGAGTTATAATTATACCTGACAAGAAAATATTTCGGAAATGATATATTATGTGTATCTCATGTTTTACATAATATAAATCATATGGTATGATATATTTAAAAGCTATTTTTCATCTTTACTTTCAATTTAATTTTCCAGTTACGAAGTTAAACAATTGTATTTCACTGGATAACAAACTTTTAAATTATATATTATATCTATGTGCTTATATTTAGAAAAAATAACTAGTTTTAATGGTTAACATTCATTTATATCTTAAAGTAAGAACCTTTAGTTCAATCTTGTATAATCTTATTTTACTATGTGATACATATTCGGCATAGCAGGGCCGTATGCAGGAATTTGCCAGGGGCATGCGCGGCACTTAATAAAAGGGGAAACATTATCTGCTGTGGTATGGCGAGGCGAGAAGCCAAGCCTCTTTATTAGCGCAGAATTTTTTAACAGATTAAAGCTTAGAATGCATATAAATGAATCTAAAAGCTATGTGAATTCTTTATAGCATTATAATCCCAAGACTCTAATCTAACTTTTAAGATAATAACACTTCGAGGAAGAGGTCTTTACACGAGGTTTTTAATATAGTCATTTTTTATTATTTGTAATTTTAATTTTTTTGTGTATTTTATTTATTATATTATCAGATACATAGGTATACAACATATCATTAGATTCCTATAGATAGATGCTTGCTCTAAATCGATTATATTCCCAATATTCATAGAGTTGTTGTGTATCCTTCTTCTCAAAATTAATTCACAATTCAATATACGTACATAATTTTTTTTGGAAATCCTGAGGGGCATGCGCGGGCCTGTATAGTAAATTTAAATAAAAAAATTTAAGCGTGTTTACACCACACCATTAACACAATAATGCCTACTGTCCTCAAATGAGGGCAGCATTTTTGTATGTTTAATGTACTAATTTTTATTTTTATCAATTAAATTTAGTATACACTTTGAAGCACAATGACCTTGGTAATATGCACCTACGGAATTCAGTTTAAATATGACACGAAATACTAAATTGATTGTTTATAGAATTATTTGTGCAGATTTTCCATAAACTAGAAACCTTTAGATTTGTTAGAGTACTTTTTAAAATACTTTTTAGCTGAGGCAAGGCTGTAAACAATATTAATTATTATCTAATATATTGTAAAAAATGAATAGTGGGATTTGGCTTGTTATTTGTTTGATATTTCTGCTTTGATAACAATTTGAATGAAAAGTATGTTTCATCCAATGTAGTGTTTGTTATATTCCCTTTAAGTACTGTTAAATATTTGCTAGTTCAACATTCTACCTAGTATGAAAATTATAAAACTTTGTAATGAATTATCTCGCGACCCTTTTCTAGTGTTTCAAATAGGTTTGCTTTAGCTCGGTTTGTTATATATAAATGACCAATATAGAAAATTAAACTCTGATAATAGTTTTACGAAAAGTTGTAAATAAATCCATATACTTTCTTTACTGTGATCTTACAGTTTTAAAATAAATGTCATAAATTGATTCGCTAGAAACAGTTCTCACACGCACACTACACACCTTGCTCTCCTTCATCCATTAGAACTCGGCGAGGGTTGGTCCGAACACAAGGACCCTTACAGGGATGGTGTCGCGTTTGTGCTCAAGTATCTGGGATCTCATCTAGTTGAGGAACTTCGTGGGGGTCAGAGTTACTCTTCGGGAAAGAGTGCCGAGGTCATCAGAACTATCAAGAACTTTGTGAGTTTTAGATCGGTAGAGGTCTATACGTCATTCTATTAGTTCTATTCTACAATGTTTTGGTTTTTGGTTGTCGTATTTTTTATTAATTTATTCAATTACGTTTGAAGTTAAAAATCCCACGTAATAAAACTCTAAAGATAATTAGCTGAAAACCAGCTGTATTGTCTATAAAACAAATGTTATCATAAGTTAGTAAATAATTGTTTAAGCGGTTGCTGCTGTCTGTTCTAATTAGGAATTACTTAATTCGTATTACAGACAATTATGTTGTGAGAAAACGGTTAAACATGCTTATTAGAGCCCACAATCTACCTTTTTAGGGTGATCGACCTTAATGATTATAGTAATAACAGTGAAATTACTAGATTGCTAGGTATTGTTTTTTAACTATTATTGCCAGTGTAAAGTGATCAGTTTTTCTGAGATATCAAAATGTGTTTCTCTTCTCGTTCTATATATTTATTTTGTTGGTTACTGTATATTTATAGTATAGCCCGAAAAATACGCTCTTGGATTGTATCATACAATATTTTAACTTTTTTTTCCCCGCAAATATTTATTGGATTTAAAATGATTATTATTTTTTTTTTTATGTAATTTGTTTTAACTTTTGCTCCTTGCGTGTGACAATACCGAGAAAAGTAAGATTTGTGTACTTTTTATGTCAATTTTAAATTTTTATTTAAATTTGTCATGTTACCGTGATGGTTGAATATATATAATTTAAATTAATCCTTTTTAAAAAAATTTAATAATTTTAAATCGCAGATTTTCTTAAATGAAATTAATTTGCATATAATGATCAACTTATTGGGTTTTGTTATATAGAATTTCATGTGACAATGACATACTGATATGTCGTGGGACAATGACATAGTGATATATTAAAAAGTTTACAACTAACCCTTAAAGGCAAGCGAGCGTTTGTGTGCAATAAGCATACAATAACTGTTGAAGATTTTTTATTTCTCAAAATTTTACAGTTTAGTGCATAGATCTTGTATGGATGTATTTCTTTATATACCGGAAATATGTGTCTTTTTTATACATTTATTTAAAAAAACCAAAGTTCTTTTTGTAATATTTCTATAAAATAATATACTGTTACCTGGAGAAAGTTAATGAATTTGCCATTTTTATTTGATCCGATCATAACCCAGAATGAGAATCGTCACTTTTTATTTGTCCACTAACAACTGTTAATGATGAAAATAGTTTTTATTGTAAATTAAAAATAATGCTGTCTTTAATTATGTGTATATGTGTAGAATTAAATGAAATGAAATATAAAAATTTCATAATTTATTTTAGAGTATTAAACTTTTTTTTTAGTTTCGCAATGGTAATTAATGACCTTGACCTACATATCACACCTAACTTTAGTTAAGACAAATAATAGCAGACAGTACAACTAAGACAAACGACTGACATTTGTTGAACGAGAGTTACCGATCTTAACAGTCCAATCCGATTCATGCTGTTAATCTTACTTTATAGTAATTTATGCGGTTTGTAACTCCGTTCCGGTCTGATTTCAGCGCTCGATGCATGGCAAGAAGATCCCCGCAGAGCGGGTTGAACTGATTGTCAAGTCTTCCGGGATCACAGTCTTCAGACAGGAAACTCGCGAGAAAATGATCGAATCTCCCATAGAGAGGTATGTTCGTGCGTGAGCCTGCAGTCGTCAGTGACGAGTAATTTACTGCAGAGAGGGACAGTTATTGATCCTCTCTTGTCACTATTGTTACCTGTGTATGAATAAGCTCTCTCTTTCGATTCTGATTTTTTACATCCTGATGATAAATGGATTTGAATTATATATCTCTCTCAGTAGCTGCATTTTGTTAGTCTTTGTTCAGTTGTTCTATTCTCTGCTATCTGTACCGTATTGTTTTGTGGAGGAGCTGCTGTACCATGATTCTCGGTGTCATTTTATAGTGTGGTCTCTCTCTTTCTCTTCCTCCAGAATATCATTCTGTACAGCGGACGGCGTCTACCCGAAGGTGTTTGCCTACATCGCAAGAAACGCCGTCAATGAGACAATGGAATGCTATGCCTTCTCCTGCCCCAGTCCCAAAGTTGTACGTACTTTATACACGCTCTATATAGACTAATTTAAATAATTATTGTTATTTTAGTGGGGGCGTTTTCATACGTAGAACCTCTATGATCAGAATTTGTACAGGCTTATAATAGAAACTAGCGACTTTTTAAGAAAACTTTCGAGTATACTACCAACTATCGAAAGCGCAAAAAACTCACGAAAATTTATGAGTTTATAGTTTAATTATGTTACGTTATACATCATTTTTTAGTCTATTGCGATTCGTGAATCTTTAATTAAGTCTATGTTATGATCATTCCCTTCTGATGTAATTAACGCTTTCAAATATTTATTTGTGTAATAAAAGTCTAGAAATTTAATATTTTCTGAGTAACTGAATTTATAGCTCGATTTATTACAAATTTTGCTCAAAATACTGTGTGTCCTGCCCATGAAAACTAGCGAGAATTCAGGGGAATCGGGTACAATATTACAATTATTTTATTGAATTTGGACTCCTCACATCAGATTAGGCATAATTTTCTGTAAACCGAAATTTATGAAAATTGGTACGAACAAATGAATAAGGTTTAAAAAAAACATTTTAAAAATCTATTATTTTCGTTTAACTCAATGTTACAACTGTTTCCGGAATATTTCTAGCTGGTGTAATATCATTACTTTTTATCTATAGTGCCGCCATAAAATAACACTATTTGAATTTCGCGTTGTACAAATTTTTTCTCTCAGTGGATAACAATAATACCTTCGTAACCGTATATATTATTGAAGAGTGTGTTGTATGAACAATCCAACCCTCTGACTGGCTGCTAAGAGTATTTCCCTCAGTCTAACGTGAGAACATGAACCTTGATTAATCTCCGCTTTTGGCATCGGTAATCTTCTTCGGTTTAGTTCAGACGCAATGTAATACAAATCGTCCATCAATTAAAAACGGTTTCATCACGGCATGTGTATATCCGATCGTATGATCGATCGTATTATCCTACACATTTCTCTCTCTCTCTCCCAATTCTAGTGCCTTATATTATTAGTGTACGCATCGTTGCAGCTTTCTGTGATCACGGTATAAAATAATAAAAGTTCATTTTTCTGTGTTACCATATATGGAGGAGGCCAATAAGAAAACTAACTAATGTAAAGTAAGCGCGTAGATGTTTATTTATTTTACGAATAGTCATATTCTAATTAGGCTATAATTATGTATGTACCTAGACAATTGCTTGTACACTTCGAAACGCGTCTCCATTTCTCGGACAATAATCGTGTCCAGAAACAAGGCTTGAAATAGTTCGTTGAGGTAAGAGAGGTTGCTGGTTAACCCTTCGTACTTCGTTCTTCAAAGAAATAAAGTTTTTGATTGAACGATGTAATGCATAACCCTGATTTTTTTACTCTGTGGCTAAAATACTTTTATCTAACATACCAGAGAAATGTATGTTATCAACCCAGGATTTTCTTACTTGCCGATGATATTAGGAGCTAAAACTTTCAACATTAATAGAGAAAAAAAAGTTTATCGTAAAATATATACATTTAACTTGAAGAATAAAAATAATTACTATAATGAGATCTATAAAAATATACCTAACTATTATAGGTCTCGTGATCTGGTATCGCAAAAAAAGTCAAGTCAATTGGTTGCAATGATAAAAAGTTATAGCATAATGCATATGGGTCAATATATAGAATATAATATGTATATTTTTCAATTGTTTTCCTAAACTGGAGTCTATGACCTAATTAGGTCATAAAAATGAAACTCATTGATTAATTCTTTTAAAAATAGCTCGACAAGTCTTTAGCAGGCATCTGTATACCAAATTGTAGTTTAATCGGATGTTAAGAAGTTTGTTTTGCAGGGAAGTAAAATGCCCTCTCTGTCTCCCCCTCCCGCCTCCATGGAGCAGACCCTACAAAATATGTCCACGGACGAAGGATTAACATATTCTTAAAGAATTATTTATAAATACCAGAAAAGGTTTTTGTAATATTACATTGTAATCGCTATCAAATATTTTCTAAATTGGACAAAAATGTCTTATGTTTTTCAATTGATGCTTTATTAGAATAAAATATAAATGCAAAAACATTTTAGTAAATGTTATTATATTGAAGATTAATTTATGACTTTATTGCTTTGATTAATCATTGTTTTAAGTCCCAATATTAACCCTTAAGATCTGTATAGATTTGAAAAAGGTAACATTTTAAAAATTGTTTTTGGATTTAGTAGATATTATGAAACTGTCTTCAACCAATATGATGTAAACAAAGACTGGATTTCAATGCTTTTACTTTAATATCTAAAGCGCCTATTACTGTATAACAGATACTCTGTATTAACTTTTTCTCTGTGTAATTTATTTCAAAACCACTATATCATGAAGATCGTGTCGTACCATCTGATCATCCTATCTATATAAAAATCTGTTGTTCCACTCGAATACAACGAAACCGCCAAGATACAGCAGGTTTGTTTTGAAGTTATACTCCGAGAAATACGCGTTTCATATATTACATATAGATCAATGTAGGACATTATTTCTCGAGTTTAATTTTACTCTAAACATGAGTAATAATATTAATAAATTCTGTCCCGCAATTCTGACACAGGCATCGACCATTTGTCGGTATCGATCGTGCAGATGATCAAACTTTCTCGCATCAAAGTGTTGTCAAAAATCCCTTGCTTCTTCCCTTTCTTCTTCTTCTTCTAATCATTATTGCGGGCATATTTTCCCACCCCTGTGTGTGGCTGTCTGTCTGTTCTATATTACCGACCGACCGAACCCGTTAGGGGAGGGTGGGTGGGGGTTTCTAGTCAATGTACAGCTCAGTATGTAAAATAAATATCTGCCTCTTTTGGGTTCACTTTTATGTGATGCCCCTACTATTGCTAATTGTACGCAGAATTATCTTTCGGAAGTTGATATTATAACGTAGGCTGGGGATATAGTATATCACTGTTTCAACGCACAAGAAATATAACTTAGTTACTTCGCTATATTCCTTTGGAAATCAAAATACTTACTGAATATTTGCAAGGAAAAGAATTAATGTAATAAATTGACCATCTTGAAATAAATAAATTTGTCCATGAATACAGAAATAGACAAACCAAAGATTCTATCTATACAAGCTTTAGAGTTCATCTATAAATCTAGAAATGCACCCAATGCCTTAACATTAATTAACAAAGCTAAAGCTATTCACATACACAATGCCGAATATAACTCTATTGTCCACCCCATCCCACCCACCGTCCCGCCCCCCCCCCCCCCGCGTTCCCTCAGGCCAACGAAGTCTCGCAAGGTGTCAACCAGTCCTTCCAACTTGCCAAAGATGAACTAATGGAACGACAAGAGCACGAGCAAGCCGCCTTGGTGAGTGGGGTCGGGGTGCCAATGGATAGATAGGTCCGACTAGAGTATATACATTTATATATATACAGCACGGCAATGTTATGAAATGCAACGCGTGTGGAGGAATTCTTTTTGTAATTCGATTCAACATTTTCGTATCCAGTCACAACCAGACCTGTGATTTTCATTTAACTTGAAGATTTGCAGTAACGCTGCTGCTTAGTTGTCATAGGAAATCTCGTTCAAATGCAAATAAGTATAATGCCATTTTATTCCGTTCATGGACCGCTTGTGGACTACAATTCGCTGATATCAGTTTGTGAGCCAGTGTTTTCCGCGCCTCAGTCTACCTGCAATTATTATAATAATTAGCAATATGATCGTGAATGACGCACTGCTTTTTAGTTGACCTGCTGTGGGATTATTTTTGAAAGATTATGTTTTTCCTGTTCGTATGTTGCCCTACAATACTAACATGCTGCATTTGTCTCTTGTTCTCTTCCCTTCCCCCTTTGCAGAAGTCCTCCACAAATACGTCCCCATCTCCGACAAACAGTGAGTTGATTTATAGAGCTCTTAGGTTTATGTTATATCTAGTTCTCTTTTCTGTATCGTGTATGTATATATGTATTAAACTTCATCTAATTCAATATTATACATACTATTTACGTTTTCTACCTCGAAAAGTTAATCAAACTTCGATATAATCAAATCACCGTTGGTTAAAATGGTTGCCATGCAACGAAATATTTTATTGAATCCAACGTCTCCAGATTCTGCTCAATATTTCAGACACTTATTTCAAATATTTGATTAAATTATATGTCTCTCTCTCTCTCTCTTCCCCTCTTTCTCTCGCTCTCCCACCCCCTCTCTCTCTATTAGCGACTTCATTTTAATTAGACCAGTTGTCATGACACCGTAATTGTTTAAAATAGGGAGGGAGACGCATCGTCGGTCCAGTGTTTCCTCATCAATTACACATTGTAGTCTCAATATTTTAATAACAATATATTTTGCAAAGATATTACTCGTGGACAACAAAATATATTTAATTATAGCGTAACAATACAATATATGATAACTTATGACTGATTGTTTATTTAAACACTAAAATAACTATTGTGGTTTAATCAGTGTCGATGTGACGAAGAAATCTTGCTCCGTTTTTATTTTGTATCTTGTTTTATTAGTATAGTCTAGCTATACATCGTATATAGAAAACTATTTTCGTTCAAGAGCCCATCTCAAAGGAAATGGGTAGAAATCGATGGGTAGAAATCGAAATAATAATTTTGAAAAAGCCGTATTGCTAGAGGCGGAATAGTAGGGCCTAAGCCAATCTTCGTTTGAGAAATGAAATATATTGCAGATTGTTACTTCATAAAAGGAAACAATGTACTAATCTGTTACACAGTCCATCGTTTCCCGAGCTCTGTATTGCATCTGCATCAGAATAATCAATGGTGTGACCAGTTTTCTGAACTGATTTTTCATGTTTAATATGTCGAATCATCCGCTCTCTCTTTCTCTATCTTTCTCTCCAGTCAACACAAACTCACCGGATTCAACATCTCTAACTCCTGAAAATAAACCGGATTGGGTGGTAAGTGTCTCTTCTTTTCAACTAGATTATTATTATTAGGTGAAATAGATTATTGTCAGTCATTCTTCTCTGATTTTGATTTGTTTTCTCCAACATTCCGGTCTAATCCAACAGTACCATCGGTATACATTCACTAACACCTTGTCAATTCATTAGCAGAGAAACACCCAAACGCTGCCGGCCTGCGTATACTATAGTGACGTAGATCATAATAAATGGGTAGAGTACACTAAGTGCTACCTGGAGAGTGCATTTTTCATACAGTAGTATCGAATGGTAATGGTGCAAACGGTTCATACGGCAACCATTCGTTACTCTTCTAAATTACGTTTACGTTTAGTGACCCCACTAGCGTAGTAGCCGTCCATTCAGCAAGCTAGTTTTCTCTCTCTCTCACTCTCTCTACATATATATATAAATAGGGCCAACACCCACAGTCTTCCGATTAATTACTAAATATACATTGTCAGAGAATCTTCTTTCCGTCATAATTTGAGCTGTACTTATGGCGTCATGGCTTTGTATATTGATACTGCGCTGTACTATGCTGCCTCCTGTGACTCAGTGTGAAATTGTACTCTCAGGGTAACTAAATGCTCAGTTCAAAGAACTATATTTTGTAACAGGGTTAATAAGTCTGTGAGAATTTTTGAACCATGTGGATTTAATGCACTGTAGTATACTCGAGCGAGTACACATTAGACATAGCAACTGTTGTACGTATAGTAAGATATTTTTGGTATTTTGATATATTTTAGATTTTTTATGATCTAAATAAAGACATACGCCCACCAAGCGCGATTCGACGCGACATTCCGCAAAAAGTGAAATACATACTTTTTTCAGTGAGCCTATTTACAATGAACGTGACGCGACAAAACTCATGTTGAAATTATTCAACTTTTTCTGCGACGCTCCTCGACGAAATACATATTTCAAGGCAATAAGGCTGTAAATTATCTAGAAACTTCACAATAAATATGATGTGTCGCATCGCGCTTTAGTGAGAACTGAAATTAATTCCTCGTCGCGTGTCGCGCTTGGCTGGTATAGGCCTTGAGCCCACCATGTTTTTGTTACACAGATATCAGGTGAACTTGGTTTAAATTAATCTATTACGAGGTTCGTTAAATTGCAGCGTATGGAAGCATGGTTATATTTAATTTGATTTTTCTCCCTTTTAAGTTTAATATAATTTTCTAGCGACGTTAGAACCGTTGTTTTCCACTTTATTTCTGTGTTTTAGTTATGTTTACATATATATTTGTGTTGTGTGTTGTATTATATTGTCTATGTTGAAGTTTCATTACTGACATAAATTATAATTGATAGTGGAATAAAATATCAATTTCCCCACAGCATAGTAAATTAATATGGATAAAGTTAATGTTATATTTCGAGGTTCATTCTGTTTAATGAAAGATATATAAATATATTTTGTTTCAAATTGATATACAGGATACTATAACGATTATGTCGAATACATTGTGAAAACTTACTCTTTTAAACCGATATTATTTTGTAATGAACACTGAATTAATGTGACCTGGAATGTATAGTGTGATTTTGTTGTTATCTGTGTAGCTAATTCGGTCACTATTTGATGTGATAATGAATAGTTCAAATACACTTATATCTACCTATTCCTTCATAAATGCTGGTGTTTATTATTTCCATTAACAACTCGACTAACAGTAACAGCCCCAGCTGCTACTTTAATGCATATTGTTGAAAGCCAGCCTAGTCGATCTAATTAATTAAGTGCTGTGTTCAAATTTCCAGTAACATAAATAGTATACATGTGTTGCATAATATCTAGATGCCCTCTATCTATTCCTTTATACGACTGCATTATCTGTTGTTATCAAAATATAGCAGATACTGTGATTCAATGAACTATGTCAGTGATGTCTGGAAAGATGGCGAAGAATGGTCAGAGCAGATAGGAGCAGCAGGTAGAGTTGTATCTTCATATAGAGCAGAAGTTCTAGCCATGCAGAAAGCTCTAGACATCATCTACTCCAGGAAAGACGTTAATGAACGATTCATCATCCTCACGGACAGCCATGCTACGGTTAAAACCCTTCAAAAAAATGGAAAAACATCAACAATACAACTGTTCAACAACTGAAGAGAACCCTTAGATCTGGGGATAAAGACATCATCATACAATGGATCCCCAGCCATGTAGTCATCTTAGGGAACTAACAAGCCGATGTCAAAGCAAAAGAAGGCACTAATTATCCTCAGGATGGCCTACCTATAGATTTTGAAACGTCGAAAGCGAATATCAAAAGAATGATCAAGAGAAAGCCAAATCTCAGCGAAAGAAATACTACAGTATACAAGAATAAGATCAAAATTGAAAACAACAAGACCAGAAAAGAAGAATGTATACTTACACAAATTAGAGCCGGCCATTGCATTAAAACAAAATAATACCAACACAGAATTGGCAACTCAGAAGATAACACTTGCAACAAATGTCAAGAAGAAGAAGACCAAGATCACCTTCTTCACTGCCCAGCCTTGGAAAGAGACAGACAACTACTCAACATTCAAGGACTGGAAGACCTCAACGACGAAGGCAAGATTATCAGCCTTATTAGGAAACATAGTGATGTATGGTTGGCTTAGGTTATTTGGCAAGAACAACAACAGCTACGACAGACTGCTTCATTATAATATAAATAAATGATCCCGATTTACTTTAACTATGCACAGCTATACGACAGACTACTTCATTATAATATGAAAATGTGTTTATTGATTAAAATCATGAAGATTTGATGTTACAATAAATAAGTAAAAATATACAAGGATACCTTTACATAATAATAAAATAATAATAAAGAAAAATATATAAATACAAAGATATAAAGGGAACAATCTAAAGAAACAGGAAAGAGGGCGACCAAATAGGAGTCTGAAGTTGGCTGCGCGATATGGGAGAGGGCTAAGTCCGAAACGACAAATGCGTGCGGAGAACTTGAAGCGACGTTGATTACGTAGTGTTCTGTGGGTTTTGACTTCATGTTTAGCTAGCAGATGGTGGATGTGGTCATCAGGTTGAGAGATTATTTTTAAGAAGTTAGAAGTGATTTGTTCGCAAAGATCCACTATTGTTGTAAGTCCAGCCTCCATTGTATTGGTTGACAACGATGGGAAGATAAACGACATCACACGGGTTTGGATCCGTTCGAGAAAGGCACAATGTGCTAGTGTAAGTGTCGTATGCCACACAAGAGCGGTATATTCTACAATACTTCTAACCATCGCTTGGTATAAATCTACCAGATCTCGTGTAGACACACCAGACCCTTTCATTACACGGTTGAGGTAGACTCGTTTACTTGCCTTTTTTACTACATACTCGATGTGGTCAGTCCGTGTCAGCTTATCATTGATGTAAATACCAAGCAATTTTGCGGCGTTGTTGGATTGATAGATCCATTATGACTTTTATTGGGAGGCCAGGAAGGGACCTCACGCTTGAAAAAGATTCGGAGTTCTTGAGTCTTTCTTTCGTTGAATTTCATATTGTTAATCTTACTAGTCCAATGTGATGTGGAGTGAACTCTTTCCTGCATAGTCGACAGATTGGGATTCCGAACTACTTCGACTATAGTGCTGTCGTCGACATACTTCAAGTCGACGTTGATGGTCGTTGATCATAGCCAGAAAGGCAATCGGACCTCTTAGTTCCTTGGTGGACTCCCGCGTGAATTTGCTTCCGGGGTGATGAGGATCCTCCATGTGACACCCTTTGATATCGTTTTGCCAGGAAACTTGCAGCCATCTAGACAGAACAGGAGGTGATCCGAGGTTTAGCTTTTGTATGAGAATAACGATATCTACACGATTAAATCCCTTTGAGAAATCTACTTTGTCTGTAGCTTTTAACAGGAATGCATCAGGGCTACTTGTGCGTGGGTTGCTCAACTTAATTTTACAGCTCCGAATTGTCGTTTATCAAGGCTTTTCCCAATAAAGAACAGTATATATTTCGTGAGGAAGAATTCACCAACTTATCAATAATACTGATTTACTTTAACTATGCACAGACTGCTTCATTATAATATAAATCAATATCCTGATTTCACTTCACCGCTTATAACACTGAGTTTGGTTAGGATTTTGGCACATCCATCTATGTATAACATGTATATTAGTTGGTTTCTATTTTATTCAATGAAAAAGATATAAGCCGAAATAAACAGTGTTTGTTATCACTAGCATGGTACTAGCAAGAGTACTTTATGCGTGCTTGACTCTCTTTTTATAGTATCACCATTTTAAATAATGAATGTTACCAATTCTCTGGAAAGCACTAGCCTACAAAACTCTATATATAGTATTTCAATCGTTTTTTTAATAATATGCTAAAATAGAATACTACAGCTAAATGTGTATAGTTATCTCGTTGCTGTTATATTGACAACTTCTTTTCCATACAAATATTTATTCATTTTTATTTCTAAAACAAAATTCGGATTTTTACATCCGGTATATGAATAAGCACATGTATTCCACTATTTACTGCGGGTCCAAATATAATTATATATTATTGAAATTTCGCATATCGCAATCAGTGTATATTATGTATAGCTACCACTTCCTGTCAACGTGTCAGGATGTTCTGGTTATGTTTAGGCCTCCCTTTTTTGTTACATAGACAAGGTGTGATCTGAAATACGTTTATTTATAGTATACTCTGTGTTGTGTTTAAATAGGATATTGTATACTATAGATTTGCTTCTATGCCCGATTGGCTAATATTCTGTGCTGCTAACTAATGGTGTCTATTTGAAGGTTGATTATCCAAAATTATTATTATAAAGGAGTTAATTTAATTATCCAAAACTCTATAATGGACTATTTTGTTTATCTTATATACGACCATTTGCGTCGAACTATGAGCGCCATTGATATGTGTAAAAATATGGTTTCACGGCTCTTGGTTAAGATTTCCTGCCTTGTTTCACATGACATATTTAGTAGCCTTAGTATAATAAATAATTGCGGGAGAATAATGGTCAAAGTAATTAAAAGTGGGGGGGGGGGGTTGAATACTTTTTATTCCATCATTTACATGCGATTGGATTAAAACTTTCAAAGGAGCCATGAGTATTTTTGTTTTTGAAAAGTGTAATTCTTATAATAACCCTTTTAATTCAGTAATTCAACATTATTTACATTATATGTCGTATATGAATATGAAAATATTAATTTATAAAGATTTACGTGTAATTCTGTTGAATATGTTTTAACGGTAAAAGTTTTATTCCCATTATTACAGTATTACTTTAGCCTAAATTTAAATCTTATTATCTGTCTAACTATTTTATGTTTTTGATTAAAAATTCCTGAATATTTTTTATTGAATCCATAGTTTTAAAAGTTTAATTGGCATATGATGTAAAATAATTTTAGATGATCATATATTTTATACAAAAATATCCAATTTTGTAGTAAAATTTATTTTTTGATGTCCTTTTCCTTCTCGTTTCAGTCCTTCGAATAATCCTGCTACTTCAAAGAATTCAATTATATAATAAATCCATTTACATGTCACCACCCTATACACCAATATGTCTATTTCATTATGTTAATATTATGATACATCTATAACATGTTGGGTTTTTATAACCATATTATACATATTCTACAATATACGGGGTAGCGCATTAGTTCTTGTACCCAAATGTTATGCTTAATATTATGAAAATTAATCATTTTAAAAAACCGATAAATGTGTTTATTTAAATATTTTCATTACATCATTATAACATATATATATATTGACTTTAATCTTAATCGATGGTATTAATTTGCTTTATAATTTAACGAAATATTTGGGTGCAAGACTTTATTCACCACTCTGTATCTTATAAGTTGTCGTCTCTACAGTGCCCTATCATTGTACATTTCTACTTTTACCAAGTTCCGCATATATATGTTGACGACCAAAATCTGTTATTTTATACCCGTGGACCACCCTCCCCAACTTTCATATTATGAGGAACGGCTGTAACAATCCTCAATTTGTTACAAGTACATTATGACGAGTAATTAATGGCGTGAACAGATGTTTAGCATTGGTTGAGATAAAATATCTGTGTAGCTTTCATAGTGTCAGTTTACAATGTCTTATAATTGCAGCTGTTGCTTAATCAATAATAGATAAGATATTTATTAAAAAAAACACAATTTATTTAGTGTTCTGCAATGTATAACATGTTTTTTAATCAAATTCTATCCAGCTTAAGTTTATGTTTAGGGATAATAGGGTGCGTGGCAGTTCGTCAAACTTGTTGTATATAGATTGGCGCTTGTAGATCAAGCAGCTAGTATCTGTATTGTCTAATTTCATTGGATGTTTGTTTGCCAGGCATCCATGAGGGAGGGGGTCTTGTCTCAATTCAATTGTATTTGTTAATTTATTTCTTTTACTTTTTTTGTATTTATACACCATTTCTATCCCAGGTCACCACTCACCTGTGTTTATCATATCATGCCGCTATTGTAGGATGTATTGTGTTATGTGTAGCGCCGTCTTGTGCGACTTGTTTATATTTAAAGTGATCCGATTATCTAGAAGACAATGCTCTGCTGTGTAAATAGCAGCCTTTTTCTGTGTTTCTTAATTTCCGGTTATTGGTATGTCAGCTGTAGTAATTGCTAAGTATACGTTGAACATAACTTTTAAAACATTACCATATTTTATCACATATCAGTTAAAGTAACGGTTCATCATACTCTTTTTTTTGTTTCGATCACGTGATTAAACGAGCCAATCAAACACCTTCGACAACCATCAAAGAGTGGAAGATTATGTTTGTGTATTGTACAAATGAAACATTATAATAAGCTTGATTTGATTGTTGCGCAATTGTTACTCAAAAAGTAATTCTTGAAGGAAAGCAACTTAAATATCTAGCTATTGCATTGGACGAATGTTTTAGGGTAATTTGAGATGCCACCCTACTTTACTTCATATTCTTGATGCAATGAACTGTCTTTTTAATTTATTTAAATATGTATCAATATTTCCTGAATCGATTGTTCTTAGGACAATTTTCATTAATTTCGTCAATTTATAATTAATTAAATGAATATGTCATATTTTTAAATTTAATTTCGATTGATTAATATTGTAAAATCCACCGCCTGTTTCTGACAATGTTATTCTCAACTAAGTTATATTATTATTGATCGGGTTACATTTTCTATTCGATTTGTTATAGTTGTTGTCAGATTCATACACTTGAATAAGGTTTGTAAATTTTTCTAATATTAAACAATTGGAAATAGATGTAACATCATTTAAATAGTTATTATTTATGTACTATGTTACGTTTATTTAATAATGATCTAATCAAATGTAAAGCTCTTCTGCAACCAGTCGGTTGACGACGTAGAAATTCAGTGTAATCTGAATGGCTTCAACTTACGAATTCGTTAAAATGAGATAATTATGGTAATCTGTTGCTTATCTAGTGCTTTTATTCTTTTCAAAATAATTTATTGCCAATTGGGATTATTTTTGTATATATTAATCCTCGCTATGTTGTCCTTAAATATATCATAATTCAGTTTTGTTTTCCGAGGGCATTCAACCGATTCAGCCTATTATTATTATCAGATAGTATTCCAATTTGTTTATGACTGGTACCTTATACCCATCACATCATGACTAATAGTGTATCAGAGTTATTGTAGCGTGGCTTTTCTATTTTCTATTGCTTATATATAAATATTATGTACTTTGTTCTACCAATATATTTGCAGATAAATATAGTATTGACTATTATTCAGTCTTGTTGTCTTATTTTGTTTATAAATACTATTATGGTAATTTATATCATACTACTCGAATAGGAGTATTAAATATAAATGCAAAAAATGAGTTTTTTGCCCTAAATTTATGTATTATTCTTACTTATGGATATTATTAACAGATTGTAATAAAATAAAACAGCTTAGTTTAGTATTTAACGTTCTTTTATTTTAATGTGTAAAAAGGACAAGAATAATATTAAATTATGCATAGCAAATTAATATACAACGTATTATTTGAGTGTTTATTAAATATGTGTTTTCTTTAAATCTAATAATAAATTAGTTTACCGTTCATTTCTAGCTTATAAAAGAGAAGAAGTAATGCTGATATTTTAAAAGCATCACATTTTACTCAATGTTACTCAACTTTACTTACTGGTGCAGAAAAACTCCTCTTGTATATATATAATATATATAGTAATTAAATCAAGATAAGGGGAAAATTGTTCGCTAATAATAATATGATTTAGACGTTGTTTATATCTGAAAATAGATTGAGATTGATTATTAGCTCAAACTTGTTTAAATTTTTAATACTATTTTCATAAACTTCAGCTACTTTTTCGTACTAAATCATATACTATTTCGTTATTTATTTAAAGGTGTCTGGGGGAACCATGAAGAATAATGTTCGATTTTTACTGTAAATCTAATTGTAGTGAATATACTAATTAAAATTTGCAAACTTTTTAATAAATTGTCCTTTTATTTTAATATAAATATTATTCTAAAATGGTGCATTCAATACGGAGGAACAGTCCAAATCGGATATATTAAAAAATAACCTTATACAATATAAATAATTATTTTTCAATTAGTTAAAAGAGTATGTGCCTGCACTGAAATCAATAATAAAATGTAACTGCTTTATACCTATTTGAAGTTACCTAATTTGCTTTTAAAATTATAGAATATTAATTGACAAACTTTTTTATGTTTATAATGAAAATGAAATCATTGAAACAATTATTTAGTGATTTATATATCTATCATTTTATAGGTGGTCGGGATATGCTCTCCTGAAACTCAATTGCATTTAGTCCCGGCCAAAGTTTTTCTGGCCAATTTATGACCAGATAGTCCTCCTGGTAAGTTGGATAGAACGTCAAGGACTGCACTTGGTTGCACGTAGTTGGCGACTCAGAAGCCACCCCTGGCAGCGGGTCAGGCGCATCCTCGACAACAACCGGTGCTGTTTGATTATCATCAACAAAAACGACTCTATCGGCCAGTGACTCACTTGGGTCGAGATCGATCCTAACTCTATAATTCCACGTAAGGGTCTTCAGTACATTCACGCTATCATTTTGATCCAGGAATTGATTTCCTGTTCCGTCGTAAAATGGATTTCTTTTAACTGCGACTATCCAAATTTTAAAATCCTGCTTGCGAATTATCCGCGTAAGTTGCTCACTGCAGTGTACAATGGGTGACACTTTCGGCTTGAAGTGGTCGTTTATATTTAAAACCAAATCTCTTCTTGTTATCTCTCCCGGGAATATATCGGTCAGTGAGACCCAGCTATAGAACGGAAAGGCTTCTGATTCAGCGCAGTCAATCACAGTGTCGACTTCTCGATTTCGCAACGGGTGCAATTCCCAGAAGGCACTTCCAGAGCGTCCATATAGGTTTTGTTGATAGAAAAAATTACATCCTTGAATCATTCCAAAAGTCCAGTGGTGATGGGTCGTCGTGCTAGGCAGTGATAAGGTGACATTGCACTGTAGAGTTTGACTTTCTATTTCTAGGCAGTCCTCTGTTTCTGTGAACTTGGTTTTCGGGGAACAGTCAACATAGTGAATAGATATGTTTTTGCAACGAACGTTTTCCACATTTAAAAAATCCATAATTTTAAATATTTATCTGCATTCTTTATTTTTTTAAATATTGCCTTATATTTAAACCTGAATAAAATAGTATAAATCATTGTTTTAATAGTTGTTTATTTTTATTTTTAAAAATAACACAGCTTAGATGAAGTCCAATAATAGTAATTTTATTGTTAATTTAAATTTATTAAAAACATATACTACTTTAAATAGTATAATTTTTTAAATCTCTATATTGAATAATAATATTTATTGCCATATAAGAAGTTCTCTTTACGAAATTACGATGCTTAATTGATAAATTACGCGACTGAGAGATTATTTTGCTATATAATAGCATTTTAATTAATGGTCGTATGATTATAATAATAAAATTTTTGCACAATGATTTTATATATTTGTATACATAATATGAATAATATATATTACTTAGACTAATAGCAGATAGGCAGACAGAAATTATTATTAATATTGCACAAAATAGAACCTAACGAGTAAAGCCAACAAACGGAAAACTTATAGTGATATAACTAATTGATTTTGATTGTGATTGTGATTGTGATTAATAAGCAAACAAGTCATCAACCATTTCTCACCACGAATTACTTTTAAAAATGCTTTTGAACTTTTGCCAAAGAAAAAAAAGCTAATTATTTAGTTCAAGATATATATAATATATATATCATATTCAGTTTTAATGCGCTGATTTTTTAACTGAAACAGACCCAACTGAATAAGATTCACAAAGACAGGCTGACATAGTTACAAACTTTTTTAAAGACCTATTCAACAATACCAATACAGAAAATCCCAAAATTTACATACCAAAGAAACTAAACATACCTTTCACAACAGACGAAATAACAAAGGTCATCAAAAGTCTCAAAAATGGAAAAAGCCCAAGAGTGATGGAATATACCCTGAACTTCTAAAACACTCTCCCATAGTCATAGCTG
>JAUZND010016674.1:0-52134 GCA_034780555.1 Coelogynopora nodosa | reverse complement strand
TTTAAATAAATTTATATTCTAATTAAAAATAATAAATATATGTTCTTTTTAATGTTTAGTTGAACTGGTAACAGGTTATTTTTATATTAATTAAATTAAATTTTTGAAATTTTTAAAATTTTAAAATTGATTAATCACCACAAAAAAAATACATAAATGATGATCATTAATTTTGTAATATTCTACAATATTTAAAATATTAAAAAGGAATTTTGAGACAAATTATGCAAAATAAACACACCGTGAGTGATTGAAAAAAACTCAACAGACTACGTGAATCAGCATACGTTGCTTTATCAGAATCTGTAACAAAAAATTTGATTTTGTTGGACACTGTAATTTTTAATTTGTACGACATAGTTAATAAAATCCATGCTTATAAAAATCTATTCGTAATATATTCTTTCAAGTCCAATTTGTCGGAATTTTTTATATTGTTGCAAAAATCTTGAGGATTATATTTTTCTGATATATAACTAGAATATTTCGTTGCGTTTGGTTTAGGAGGATTAAATGTACTAATTGTTTTATATTTATTAAATTAATTAAAGTATTTTGACAAATATTATTAATTAATTCATCTTATGAGACTTATATATGTATTTTATCAATAATTTACCAAAATCTCAACCAAAATTTCAACCATTTTTTTATAAAATCATCCATTCATTTTAATTCACTATAATTGAACTGTTATTTGCGAAAAATAGTAAAGTAACTTTTAATTTAAAATGTCACTAATTCTACACACGCTTGTACCTGTCAAGTGTATTGACTTCATCTTCTTCAGTGAACTTTTTATAAACCTGTACTCCATCAACAGTCATCGAACTACTTTTTTTAAAAAGCCATTCATCGGGTTGATAGTATAGTTGGTTCATATGGACAGGAGGACAAGCTTGAGCGTCGATATAATCTACCACATCATTGTCGTCGACAGTACCAGCGAGACTATCTGGAGTAGTTGATGTGAACCGAACGAATTTATTCATCTTGGTTGGCACGTTCGAAGGAAAGAGGACATTGTTGTAGTGAAGTTGGTTCATCATGGTTGGAGCATTCCCACCTTCAGCATTCATATTGTACGTATTATATGTCCACTTTTGTAAAACTTGCTGTGGATCTTTGGATTTATCCATCATGAAACGAAGCGACTCTTCGTTGGCATAAAGCTGCATGTCGTTCACGGGTTGATAGTAAATGGTTCTTAAATCCTCCACCTTGACATTGTTGGTATTTACGAAAGAATGCATCGTGGGCTGGGGTTGAAGCGGTCCACTCTGTGTCATTGGGAATGATGTCACATACTGTTCTCTTCTCCTTGGTTTTCGAGCTAAGGCGTCTCTAATTTCTGCATGTTGGGCAGGCTGATTGTAGTAATTTTCCTTGTCCGTGTCGAAAAATGGAAAAGTTTCCCTTTCTTCTACGATAAACGGCTTGGGCTGGTTTGGTGGCACGTAATTGTGATTTTGTCGCTGTAGCCTCTGATTGTCTGAAAATGTGTTTAATAAAATTTGAAATTTAAATTTAATTGATAAAATCACTAATGGCTCTGCGTGTTGTTTCCTGCTCCCTTAGTATCCTTTGCTGGTCAGGAGTGTAATACGTGCCGTTGATGTTATGCTGGTCATTCATTAAAAAATATTGGAAATATCAACAATATTTCAAAATAACATTTAAAAAACCAGTTATATTTAATAATTACTTTACATATATTTATAAATATTTGCATACTAGTTTCTGTCCTTGTTGTCAGCACTATCAGCAGTTGGTGATGCGGCTGATAAATTCACTTCATTGAGTCTAAACTTGTTGAATTTTTCATTATAAAAAGGTAGATGGTCTGCTAAAATTTGATGTTTGATAAGATCTGGTTTGTAATCATTTGTGGGTTTCAAAGACTTGACAAACTTTTCTTTTAAAGACTTTTCTGTACTTTGGAAAATTCCAACAGCAGAATAGACAAAAGCACTTAATATTATAATCAACGTCATACACCATCCTACAATTTCTGCAGAAACGGGAAAAGTATAATCTCCATCCGTCGTTCGTTCATAACTCACCCAAGAAAATATAATAACAAAAGCAATGCTGAAAGGGCTTATGAAACACCAACACGTGATCCAAAACCATTTTGTCTTGTTTAAAATGTTTAGAGAATGTGCATTTTCGTTTACATTTGCATTTTCACCGACAAATGAATTTTCCGAAGTGCTCGAAGGGTCCGTTACTTTTATATTTTCTTGTATAGTGTCTCCAACATTTAATAAGCGTTTTTCTCTTCTTTTGTTATTTTTTTCTTCCAATAGAAGCTGTGTTGTTTTTATTGAGTTGAGTGTGTTTTCCCCGATACTGTTGAATTTTAAATCAAGACTTGTTTTTTTAAGATATAAGCTTACATCTTTATCCGGTCTCAAGATGCACTTTACATCTTTGAGAAAATTGTTGTATCCATAAATATACCCCACACATATACATTCAAATAGAGCAATCAAGAGAAGATTCCAACTTCCTAGATAAGTGTCCATAAGAGTCAAGACGTAGGAACCTCCATTCGTACATATGATTAATCCACAAAAGTAAAGTAGGACTGAAAACCCAGCAATAAGAAAAGTCTTGTATTTTCGTATTTGGGGGAATATGTCCATTATTCCAGTAGAGATAGTTTCCACGAGTGCAAATTGTGAATCCATTCCTAAAGTTATCAACATGAAGAAAAATAAAAATGCCCAAAATTGAGGAATTGGCATTGTTGAGACAGCGTATGGATATGCGATAAATGCTAATCCCGGCCCTTGAGCTACAACATCATCAACTTTGCTGTTTGTCATTGCAGCAAGATAACCAATATATGAAAAAATGACAAATCCCGCAAAGAAACTTGTTAAGCAGTTTAAAAAGGGTATTAGAATGGCATCCCGGAGAATGTTGTTGTGAAATTTGTTGTAGCTAGATAAAGCTATTAATCCTCCCCATGAGGCGGACAAAGAAAAAAATATCTGAGCCGCAGCATCTTTCCAGACTGATATTTCAGCCAGTTTGTGCCATTTTACTTTGCGAATGTAAAAGTCTATTCCATTTGAATGTCCTTCCAATGTTAGGCCTTTAATAAGTAGAATTATTAACACGACGTATGGGAATAAGGCTGTAAAGTAGACAACCTAAAATTGAAAATGTTTGAATAAAAATGAATAATCAAATGTGTTTAAAATTAAAAAACGTACCTTCCCTGACGACTTAATGCCTCTACTAAGACATAAAAATATAATAATCCACGCCGCCAACAAACACAATGCCAATTGCCAACGTACAGGTCCCAAATCTCCAATTCCAGTGGAGTAGCATTTACCCAACACATAGCAGTTCATATAATCCTCTGGGGCAGAGACTGGTTTCAGCCCTCTTTCCTTAGCAAGAGTAATATTAACAAAGCTATATAAAACGTCTTCATTCATACAGGTTCCATTTACCACATTGTGGATGTACCCCAATTCCGTACAATTGTTGGAAGATATCCAAGGACGGTCATAGCACCCTAAAATAAAATAACCAGTATTAAAATTTTTAAATTAATATATTAAATACCTGGAGTATTCCACGAATTATGACAACTAGTCCAAGGCAGTGTCGATTGGAACGACGCAGACAAGTAGAAAATAGCCCACGCAATAATTACGTTGTAATATATAGCTACAGTTCCAGAAACCATCAACATTGACACTCCAATTCCTTTAAATATAGGTGCCATTTCCCAACAACTCTATGAATGATAAATGAAATTAAAAAAAATAAAAACAAATTTAAAAAAATTAATTAAAATTAAAAATTAAAAACTAATGGTCCACGTGATGTAAATTGTCCCAACGTCAATTCCAAGAAAAATATTGGTATTCCAACAAAAACCAACATGATGGTGTACGGTATAAAAAATACAGCCCCTCCATTTTTATAACACAAATAGGGAAAACGCCACACGTTACCCAACCCTACAGCATAACCGAGACACGATAGAAAAAAGTCAAACTTTCCAGACCAATTTCCTCTCTGTTCGTTCTCGTCTTTTGTTTTTTTTATTTTGGGCTTTTTTCCTTTAAAATACTTCATTGGATAATACAATTTGTATTATTTAAAATTTAAATCTAACAATTTTAAACGAAAAGTCACAAGACTAAATAACAGTGTCGACATTTACAAACATTTTAAAAATGAACGTGTACGTGAGGAAAAATTTAATAATGAACTCAATCCAAAAAGTTCAAGATGGGTAAATCGATAAATCATATGAGCATATAATTAATTTTCAGACTTGTAACGTATTATTAAAATGAACCAATTTAAATTTAGATTAGTAAATATTAATAATTAGAACAGTCTTTTTTTAATTTTTAGATATAGGGGCTTTGTTAAAGTATACTTAGATTACTTTAATGTACTAAATGTAAAATTAATGAAAATGTCTAATAATTATAATTAAGTATCAATGATTATTATCATAATTATTGATTAATATTAAAATTAATTTTTATATTTATAAGGATCATTGTACTTCAAAATGAAAATAATACCTTAGATAAAATAAAGAGCCACTCGTCGTCCACTTGATTATATTTCTTCTCAATTTTATTGACGTATATTAAATTTTCCCTTAATTTCACAATGCTCTTGTTTTTTAAACTGTATTTATTCAAAATGGAATGGTAGGTTGTCATTAAAATGTAAAAGAATAAATCTCTACAATCTTGTTGCAAATTTTCAGTTTCTTTTAAATTTTCACATAAATTTGATACAAAAGTATTCATAGCCTGATACTTATCATAGCTTATTATGGGAGAAATTGGAGCAAGAATAACGTAATTACACGCAAACAAACAGGTAATGCAATCATTTGAGAGAAACCTACAAGTTAAAAATTCAAATTAATCAATCAATAAATTACAATTGTTCCAGCTGTTTACTATCCAATTGTGCAGAAACTGTGTCTTTTATATTAAAGGTGACAACAACTTTGGAGCGAATATCAAAAATATTAAAAAGAAAATAATGAGTGAAATAATGAAAAAGGGTATTCTAAATAAAAATTTATTTTTAAAATTGAATATTTAACTTGTGTGATTTGAGATTTTGAAAAGAGGACTAAAAAAATTTTAAATTTAAATTTATTTAAATTTTAATTTTTTTTAATTTCTCTTACGTCTCAATTTCTTTTTCAAGTATTCCAATTTAGTATTATAAATGTTGAAATTTTTACTAGAGTGCAAAAATGCTCCATGATGTAGCATTGAAAAATATAAACGGATAATTTTATTCTGCGGGAAATTTTCAAAGCCTTGGATGGTATTTATGTGTTTAAATTGGTCTAGAAATTTGTATGTTTCTTGTACAGTCATTAATCCTCGAAAATCTATAAAATTTTTTTATAAAATTTATAAATGAGTTTAATATTGAAAATGTTTGAATAAAAAGTCTAAATTTCACGAAATAAATGATCAAATGTATTTAAAATTGAAAATGTTTGAATAAAAAGTCTAAATTTCACGAAATAAATGATCGAATGTGTTTAAAATTGAAAATGTTTGAATAAAAAGTCTAAATTTCACGAAATAAATGATCAAATGTGTTTAAAATTGAAAATTTTTGATTAAAAAACACTTCACGAAATAACCATATAATATATTATATTAATCACCTTTAATTTCCGTATTTTTCTCAACCACTAAAAGATTCGAATTGACAGTTGCACATGTAAAATTATCAAAAATTGAAAGGGCATATAATCCGAGACATGTGTGTAGAATATCTAAAAAGATATATATAATAATATTATAATATTGTTATATAACATTTGCAAAGGTTAAAATATTAACCTGATTTAGATTCATCCTGAGAATTAAAACCTCCATTATCCTCTTGTCTACTATATATAAAATTTTTGATACCTTCAACATCCATTAAATTTTTAAATCCTATAATATTCAATACAGAAGAAACGTAAAAAGAATAACATGTGTCAGTTTCCTTATTTGGCCGTCCATTGAAACCACAAGTATCGTTTAATCTCATCATACACCAATGGATAAGTCTATTCTTTTTGAGAGTCGTTAATATATCCAAACGATCCAATAACTGTAGAGATGCGACAGCACAGAAGGATGACCCTCCGTGGCTCTCTCCGCCGGGAAATTGGCCAAATGCTCCGTCGTAATTCTTAATAAAAGTTAAATGTATGTTCAAAAATGACGTTTATAAAATTTAAAATATTATATTTTAAATACCAAACAATTAATGATATAATAAACTGCCGAATCCACGTCAATATGCGTAAAATCTTTACCAAGCAAGTATAAAATAGAAATGGCATTGAACATATGGCGCATATCGCTTTCTTTATTTAAATGTCCAGTATAAAAACTGTAAAAATTAAATATTAAAAATTTAAATATAATTTTTTTACCATCCTTTAAAATTGCCACTTTTTACTTGTAGATTTGAAATTCCTTTGATCAAAAGAGTTTTATTTATACGGCTGAAATCGTCCCCCATTAATTTAAGACAACACAGACTTGCATGTGTGAGAGTTATATGAGTAGGTATCATAAAGTGTTGAGATTCTAGTAAGTTTTCGAGAGATTGAGGATCATTTATATTATTTTTTGATACTAGAGATATTACAGAACCATTTAAAGGTCCATAATAGAATCCACAAGGACCTCTTTCGTCTTTAAAAATAAAATCCAGTTATTTAAAATATTTAAATTAAATACCTTCTTTTTGTGACTGCAAAGTATAATAGACGGAATATATCCATTCAATTATATCATATGCGTCTTTTTTTGACAAACGTAATTGATCTAATGTAGCTAGCGATGAAAGAGCGTAGAATAATATTGCTGGTCTATATATAAATGTACGTAAAAAATTCTCTAAAAAAATTTATCTGTAAAAAAAGTTTTAAAAAAACGTTTAAAATAAGGTAATTTTTGAAAAAATATACCTATTCTGTTCAAGATCCTTTGTAACATCGGGTAACAAATACAAGTGATAATTTATAAACTCGCACATTTTCTTGACATTAAATTGCCAATCATAATATAAAATATTGTGCATTATAATTTATAATTAATAAATTTCAAAATATATTTTTTATCAATATTATTCACAAAATTTTTATAATAAATCACCTTTTTTCAATCTTTATAGAAACGAAACTTGTATTTATAAACCTTTATTTTAAAAAATTGGAAATTTTTATAATTAATCATTTATCAAAATTAAATGAGCTATAGTTCACCATATGGAAGACCATTACCGCCTGAAAAGGGCAGTTTTCCTTTAGATTACGAAGGTGTGTATAATAATTATTTATATTCATAAAGAATTAAATAATTTCTTTAATTTTAAATTTAAATCTAGGTGTATGTAAAAAATGTAGACTAGAGTTTCTAAAATGTATAAAGGACAAAAAAAGTAAAGTGAGAGAGTGCGATCAAGAAATGAGAAATTACTTCAAATGCCGAATGGAAAAGTAAATCAATAAATACAAAAAATATAACTAACATTTAAAATTCAGCAATTTAATGGAACCAGAAAGTATGAACAGTCTGGGACTTGAACCAAAAATTGAAAAATCAGACAAATAAAATTCAATCAAAAATTGTTTCACTGTAAATAATAATAATTATCAATTAATCGACTTTGACGCTTCTAATTTCCTTTTTTATCGGTTTTGCAATATAATAAGCTACGATATTAGCCATGATTATCGATATATGCCAAAAATAGCCGGTTGAAAAATATACCTAATTTTTTAATTTAATTTAAAATTTAAATAAAAAATAAAAAATAAAAACCTTATTGCTGCTTTCAAACGTGAAAAGTTGAAAACTAACTAGACTATAACTGCAAACCTGCCACGTTATAAACATCCAAAAAATGTAAGAAATTATTCTGTAGATTTTCGTGTGCATAATGTAAGATAGAGTTTGGTTTTTGCCTTTTTTGTAACTTGCAATCAAGAAAACCTACAATTAAAAAAATTAAAGAATTAATTATAATAGAATTTATTATTTCTAAAATTTTATAAATAATTTTATATTATTATTGTACATTTCTTTGAAAATTTGTAATCAAAAATTCCAACATGAACGTGTTGAAATACCCAAAATGAGAACCATGCCATATTGCAAGAAACGCCAGAGTTGAAAATTGAGATACGATTCGCATATTCAAAAATTTTAAACGAAAGTAAATGTATCTAAAAGCAAAAATATTGGTTCTAATGTTGAATGATTTGACCAAATCGTCTCCAGTATTGGATACAAGAAAGTCGTAAACGTTTACATTTCTGCAATTATCCCAGACTATTACTTTTTTGTCATTTTCAGTCTTTTCTTCGTAGGATATCCCAGTTAAAACTAAACAAGATTCCTAAACGTTTTTTTTTAATTTAATTATTTTTCAAGTTTAAAAAAATTACACTGAAAACCCACGAAAAGACATATTTCAAAAGCACAAATCTACACGAGATCATAATGTACCATAATTTGAAAAGGAATGAGTAATTCTAAAAAAATAGATATATGATATATTATAAAAAATATAATTTTTCAATAAACGTCCTTAGAATCTTGATTAAAAAATAATTACGTTAAATTCGACTGATAAAAAGAATTTGCTGTCTATATACGAACCCATTATAACATAAATTATCAAAATGACTATTCCCGTGAAAAATCGCTTGGTAGCATATTTAAAACTAAATGTAATTTTTTTATAATATTTTTTTTTTAATTTTTTATACCATTGTTTGTAATTCTGAAAAATTGATTCTTTGTAGGTCTGATGCACCAAATTGTGGTAAAACATGTAAGGAAACTGTGGTCCAGCAAAAGAAGAAGTTAAAAAATAACAATATCCGGCAGTGGACAAAAAAGACGGTTCGTTTAGTAATCGATAGCTAGTATATTTTGGATGGATTTGTACAGATTTGTCTTTCAACTAAAAATATTTTTTTTTAGAAAATTTTACTGTTAAAAAAATTATATTACACTTTTTTCGTACCACTTTTTATCGTAGTAATCCCACGATAAACTAATCAATCTGAGACAAACAATACATTGTGACATGGTCCAGGTTATATCGTAATTTAGAGAAAAGCACATGTGATAGCCATACATTAAATACCCCATACACCATGTAAATGAAAAAATAACGTTATAAAATGGCGATTTTATGAGCCAAAAAATAGCGTAAAAGACAATTATTGAAAAAGGTTGATGTAAGAAATCCATACCATAGTTGAAGTAGGATAAAAGCAACCCGGTTAAAATGAAATACAAATTTTGAATGTTGACTGATTTTATAGAAAACTTGTAAACCATACATGTGTAGAAAAGTGCAATTGGTACACCTAAAATAGAAAAAATTTTAAAAAACTTAAAAAAACATAATATAAACCAATAAACTGTGTGAGAAGAAACCTGATGGCTGGTTGGTCTGTGCCGGTCTTCTGAGACAAAAAGTCAACAATAAAAGACATTTTATTTTGTATTAAAATTAAAAATTTTTAAACAAATTTTAAAACAATGTCAAATTTTTCCAAATTGATCTAAATTTACTCTAAATTGTAAAAGTTAAATAATTTAATTGGAATGGTTTTCAAATATAGAAAATGTACCCTCATTATTTATTTGCAGACATGGTATCTATGGATAAATATTGGATTATTAAGAGAATAATTTACACTAATTATTATTGTAAATGTATGGATCTTTGCGAGGTAATTTGCCGTAAATTTCAATCATGAATGAATCCCACGTGACTGGAAAGTATTAATTTTAAACTGTATGTTTTTTACTTTAAATTAAAGTGAAATTTATTGATATGGTGAAATTTAATATCCAATGTGATGGATGAGACATAAATTTGAACATTTATTTATTTCACAACAAAATTTATAATTATTTAATAATGTCTTCAAGGTAAAATCGTTTTCAAGCTTGATAAATACGAGAGAATAATTAATTCGTTATATATATTTTTTAAATTGTTGAAATAAAAAATTCTACAAAATGCACACATCCCAGATTGCACAAAATTCAGATTTTACAGCAAATGACATGATTATGTGGATTTCTAAAATTAGAGATTCCAATTCAAGAAGGGAAGCTTTGATGGAATTGAGGTGTGTAAAATATTTCGTTATTGTAATTTGTGAATTATGTAATATATTATAGTAAAAAGCGCGAAGTTTTCAATGATATGGCGCCTTTATTGTGGTTTTCTTTCGGTAAAAAATTTAATGTTTTTTTTTGTAACAAAATTTTCATTTCATTTTCAGGAACAGTGTCTTGCCTGCTTTTAGAAGTTGTAGGAGTTTATCCTCTTTTAGATGGCGACGGAATAGACGTATGCATTTAATTTTGAGTGATATTATCTTTCAATATTTTTTATTTTTTATTTGAAGCATGAACAATCTAATCGGGTATGTAATGCTCTATCTCTTTTTCAGTGTATAGCTTCTCACTCTCTAACAAGGTCACATTTTATAGAAGGTGATAGATATTTCAATTAGTTTTTTTTAATTATTAATTTTTAATTTTAGCCAATATTCCAATGTATTTATACCCTTTTCTTTCGTGTAATAATAAAAAGAGTAGATATTTTTCTTATCTTAGACTGACAAGTTTAGGAGTTATTGGAGCTCTCGTTAAGGTATATTTTAAAAAAATATTAAAAATTTAAATTTCACGAAATAAATGATCAAATGTGTTTAAAATTGAAAATGTTTGAATAAAAAGTTTAAATTTCACGAAATAAATGTTTACAATGTTTAAAATTACAATAATTAAATTTTATTTTGTATAATTTTTTAGAGTGATGACCCTGAAGCAATATCATTCCTTTTAAATACAGAAATCATACCCTTTTGTTTGAGTATTATGGAAACTGGAAATCAACTCTCACAAACTGTTTCAACCTTTATCGTACAGAGAATTCTTCAAGACAATCGAGGATTAGAATACGTATGTCAAACATTTAGTCGATTCAATCATGTCGCGTCATGTCTAGTAAGAATATTTTTTTTTAAATTAAAATAAAAAATATTTTAAATATTTAGGGATCTCTCATCTTATCAGCCTCCATAAACGAATCTAGCCAAAGATTGCTTAAACATATAATTCGATGTTATGAAAGGCTGGCTGAAAATTCTAGAGCTCGTGATGCACTAAAGGAAATAATACCTGAAATTATCACAAAACGTGAATTTATGCAAAATATAAACGATGAATCTGTAAGGCGTATTTTAGAGAATATTATGAAAAAAATTGGAGCCGACATTGTTTAAAATTTTAATTTATCTGTACATTGGATTTTTATAAAATGTAAAATAAAAAATTGATTGGTAAAATTACTTTTTAAATGTCAATTTACTATGATAGAGAAACACCTTATCTACACCTTCTCCTACTGTAAAAATGGGGGTCGTATTTGGTAGGATGAAACGACAACAAACAAGATAGCAATCTTTTTTATTCGTCAGTTTTTTCTCCATTTCAACCATCTAAAATTGTTATTTTTTATTTTTAAGTTTAATTTTGAATTTCAAATTTAAACCATTTGTTCCACTCCAAAAAGGACCAAAGTTTGATATTTAAAAATGTCAAATTTCCACATGTCTCTGTTGAAAATTTTGCTCTTTCCAAACAAATTTGGTTGCATCAAGTTTTTAAAACGAGACCAATTACATAGCCAGAAATTGAGCTCGATTCCGTCCACGTTATGTACCATATTGGACTTTCGAATGTTGAAAATCTAATTCGATTTTATTTTAAAATTTTAAAATTTAATAAATACCACTCTTCCATCTCCGCTACCAACTTCCAATACGTTTTCAATAGTGTCGCATTTTTTCAATTTTCCAACATGTTTTATAGCCGATATTACATTTTTAATTTGTTGATCTGTAGCAGGTATAAAAGGCAAACAAACCCGTCTAAAAGCCGGCAATACGAAAGATATACTTACAACCGTTATACAGGTTGCAACAGAGCCAAAAATGATTCCAAGAGTCAATGCTCGTTTTCTTTTTTGATCAACACCATCAATCATTTAATTTAAAATTTAAATTAAAAAAAACAAAACAAACACAACTTTATTAAATCATTATGAAGTGCGTGAAAAGAATAAATTTAAATTTTCCAAACTTTTTGCACACGTTACCTAAAAAATACGATGCTTCTCATGTAGAATCTGCATTTAATGTAAAAAAGTTAGAAATTGACGAGAAAAAAGGTGACAATACATTTGCGAATATAATTGTCTATTTGCCACCTCCAAATATAACTGGAAATTTACACATTGGACATGTTTTTGGTGCCACAATCCAAGATATTTTTGTAAAGTACATAAAAAAGAAAAAATCCAATGTTGAATGGATTCCTGGAACAGATCATGGAGGTCTTGCTACATACAATGTGGTATTGAATAATTTAACAAAAGATTCGAAATTGGACAATATTGTAGAAATTTTTTTAAAATCGGACCAAATTATAAATCATATTGACGCATGGAAAAAAACGTTTATAAATATATTTATATTTTTCAAAAACTTCTTTGAAAGATTTTTAACTTATTTATAAAAATTATTTTAGAAAAGAAAAAAGCATAATATTACAATTAAAACGCATGTCGTTTGACTTGGACTGGAGTAGGTATTACAACACTTTCGATGAGGTGAATTTTTAACTTTTTTGTGCGAAAAAATTATCTTCAAATAAACGTGAGATTATTGTGAATAATAACATTTTTAAAAATTTTAAATCGATTAAAATTTCGGATATAAGTGCAATACATCTAAATACAACTAAAAACTATTAAAATTTTTTTTTAATTCCCAATTACAAATTTTATACATAAATTTATTTTTTTTATTCTTTATATTTTTAAAAAATTTTTTTAAGGTCCATTCCTCACATGTTCAAAAAGCCTTTATAAAATTGTACAACAAGGGTAAAATTATCCGGAAAAAATCGCATGTAAATTGGTGCAGTCATTTGGGTACTACAATTGCAGATTTTGAAGTTGAAAAAAAAAACATTTTACCTGGTTCATTCCTAACAGTCCCGTCCTACAACAAACCTATATCATTTGGTAAAATGTACACAATCATGTACAAACTGGCTGATTTTAAAAACCCTCCACAATATATTTATGTATCTACCTGTCGTCCAGAAACGTTATTTGCAGATGTGGCTATAGCAGTCCATCCGCATGATGAGAGGTTTTTTAAATATCATGGAAAATTTGTAATACATCCCATTTATGAAAATGTTAAAATACCCATCATTTGTGACTTTTATGTGGATCCAAATATAGCAACCGGAGCTATGAAGGTGACTCCTTATCATGATGAAAATGATTATGAAATAACAAAGAGGAATAATTTAAAATGTGGGAAAAGAGTGGTTGGAAAGGGTGGGAAAATGATTAATGTACCAGAAAGATATTTGGTAACAGATTATAATAATTATTAACGTTGAAAATGTTTGTTATTTTTTGAGGAATTTTGAAATTTTGTATAATTTATAGAACAAGCATAAATTCGATGCCAGATGCCAAATATTGGATGAATTGAGTCAACGTGGGTTTCTTTTCAATGTTTATGATTACCCTAGTGTTGTTCATCTATGTAGGTAGTCAAAATTTATTTAAAAAATTTAATTAAATTAATTTATTTTTTTTAAATTTTAAAAATATAATTAGCCGATCTGGAGATGTCATTGAACCTTATTTGACAAAACAATGGTTTTTAAATTGCAAAGATGCATCTAGAAGATTGTTGAGCGTATTTTTAAGATTAATTCCTATTTTAATTATTAGTTTGTTCATTTTTTAAAATTTAAATAGATTTTAAAAAACGGAAAAGTGACATTTTTACCAGAAAAACATTCAACCGAATTACAGCATTGGCTGAAAAATACATTTAACAAGTAAAGTTAAAAATTAAAAATATTAAATTTTAAATTTTAAATTAATTTTAGTAATTGGTGTTTATCGAGGCAAATTCCTTGGGGTCATAATATTCCCATGTATCGCGCGAAAATTTGTGTAATTTTATTTAATTTTAATTTTAAATTTTACAAAATTTAAAATAATTATAATAATAAATTACTATTAGATATTTTTAGGGCAAAACAGAGTGGATTGCTTCTCATTCGATGAATGACGCGAAAAAACAATTTTTTGAGAAATTTGGAACAACTGGAGATTTGCAAATAACTAGAGGTTTATTTTAAAATGTAAAAATAAAAAATTTTTATTTTATCTTTTTTTATAGATTCTGATGTTCTCGATACATGGTTCTCGTCTGCTCTCATTCCACACATTTACAACGTTTATATAATTTTTTTAAATATATTAATTATTTTAATTTCAATTTTTCTAGTCTACAACCAACAAAAATAGCGAAAAATATATATTCACGGCCTCTGACATTTTAAATTCTTGGGTATTGAGAATGCTTTTTTTGTCTTTGGAATTGAATAATAATGTGGCTATAAATACAATTGTCGTACATTCTATAGTTCGAGATGAAAAAGGTAAAAAAATGAGCAAATCTTTGGGTAATTTTGTTGATCCTGTTGATGTTGTAAAATCTGTGGGAGTTGATTCTTTGAGGGTTTGTTTAGCTTCGTACAATTTTAAAGGTTTTTTTTTATTTTTTGTTAATTTTTTTAAATATTTTTTTAGCTAGATTTGTCAATATTAATTTCTCCGAGTTTGAAATGTGGAACAGGTTTTTAAACAAAATTTGGCAAGCTTTTAGATTTTTGAATATTCGACGCGAAAATTTAAAACCTTTTGAGAATAAAAAGGAAAATTTAAATCTTTCTCTAATCGATGAGTGGATATTGTTAAAACATGCAAAACTCATTTCTGTTTATAGAGATAATATGGATAAATTAGACTTTTATATAGTTGTTCGAGATTTGCATGATTTTTTTAAGCTTATTTTTTGCGATGTTTATTTGGTAAATTTAGTTGTTAAATATTTATAATTATGATTATAAAAAATAATGTATTTAAATATTTTTTAATCATTTTTCAGGAATACATTAAAAAGGTAGATACTCACTCGTCCTTTTTAGTAATGTCTTTTATTTTAAAAAGCTATCTTGATTTATTTGAACCTTTTTGTCCTCACATTACTTCATTTTTAAAACGAGACTGTTATGAAACAAGTTTTTATGTAAAAAGCGGAGTTTTCTTAGATATAGAGGTTATTTTTTAATTGTTGTACATTTTTTTATATATTTTGTAAACTATTTTATTAGAAATATCAAAAATCACTACAAAAAAATAACGTAGATGAACAAATTGAACTTTTGCGTCAAATATCTAAAGAACGACCTTTAGGGAGGAATAAAAAAGTATTAAAAGGTAAAAAAAATCATTTATCATAAATAATTATATATTTTTATATTGTTTTTTTTTAATTTTAATTTTTAATTTTAAAATAGTGGTTATCGAGAACCCATCAATTGATTTTGATCGCAATTTGGTTGATGTATTTTGCAGAACCTGTACGTGTGATTTCATCTACACAGATAGCGAATTATGCAACACTCCCACCTTTGTAAATGTAGAAAAGAATAAAATGATAATTTAATAATCATTACTATTTCATTACTTTAGTCAATAAATTTAAAAAATTTATTTAAATTCGTTTAAACTTTTTAATAAATTTTTGTCAATTTGAAACTCATTAAATCATTTATTTCGTGAAATTTATACTTTTTATTCAAATATTTTAAATTGTAAACACATTATTTGATCATTTATTTTTAAATATTACTGTTAATTCATTTGATTAATTAAAATCGTTGACGCCGTAATATATATGTGATGGATTTTAATTAATCACAAGTCTGGAGTTTATAGTAAACTTTATATAAAATTTAGTATTTATTATTAACTTTTCCACACTTGTACGTCAGAAAATGTAACATCAATACTTTTCACTTTCTACATCAAACAAGACCGACGTTTGGCACTGAAATGTTATTTCAAAATTACATAATCTTGTACCTGATGCAGACTGTACAAATAAATTAAATATGTTGTCATTATCACACTGAAGGGATTAGTTAACAAATGTGAGAATTTATGTAGCTGTACCGTGTTTATATATGAATGTCTTTCCTTTGATCAAAGAATATTGACATTGATGTCAATCGAAAATTTTGAAATATATTGAAACACGATTAAATTAAATCAATTAATTATAATAATTATTGATATTAATAAATCAATGAAAATAAACAACCAAATTGAACCGATATAAATTATCTTAATAAATATAATATTAAATTAAAATCATTTTTCATGTTTTTTGTACGCATTTTATTGATATATTACATCTAATATATAAAATTTTAGTGTATTATAAAACTTGTTAATATTGTTCATTTTTTATAACGAGTTTACAAAGTCTCCGACAATCGTATCTTTTATATCTTTAGTATCTTGTACAGCTTCTAGTGATTCAAGTTGTGGATTGATCTTTGTGTCATTTCGATCCTTTCTTCTTCTATTTTGAAACCACACGGCGACAACTCGATCGTTCAAGGACAATTCTTCAGCTAGATCATTTCGCTGTTTTGCTGAGGGGTGTGTAGTCTTGGCATAAAAATTGAGCAATCGTTCTTGTTGTTTTTTAGTAAAAATAGTTCTCGAGTTTCTATTTTTTGCAGTGTACTGTGGACAGTATGCAGTGGCGGGCACATTAGCTTCCATTTGTGGCATATAACGGTTCATTTGGGGTATATGACGTTCCATTGGTGGCATATAACGGTTCATTTGTGGCATGTGACGTTCCATTGTTCGCATATATGGATTCATTTGTTGTATACAACGTTCCATTGGTGGCATGTAAGATTTCATTGGCGGCCTATAAGGTTCCATTGGTGGTATATGAGGTTCCATCGGAGGCATAAAATTGTAATTATTACAATTATTATTGAAACTTTGCATTCTAGAACAGGAATCTTGAAAATTCGCATTTTTTTGGCAGCAGTTGTAGTTGTTGTAATAATTATTACTATTATAGTTTTGATTGTTAACTTGCATATTTCTTCCGTGTCCATAAAATTGCGTGTTATCATGTCCCATTTGTGGAGGATAATTTTGTAGTTTTATAGTTGGCTTTTGCGAGAAACTTTTTTCATCAAGATTCCAACAATTGTAATCATTGAAAGGTTCATTCGGTTTTTTTGGTCCATGTAATCGTTCTCGGTTTACCATGAAATTGTTTTGAGGAGTATAATTATATATATAATCAAAACCTGGCCTTTGTACGACATTTTGTTGTGCATTGAAATTGAAATTATTCTGCTGATATTTATATTCACATACTCTTTTGTTGCTGGTAAAATTGAAACTAAAAATTTTAATATAAAATTAATTATTTTTATTTTTTACTCATCATTTTCATTTTCATTTCTTGGTCTTTTTACTGGCGTACATGAAGATTTGTTTAAATGTGAAGTATTGTCCATAATGCAGTTTGTAGAAAGTGTTTGTATTTGTAAAGAATGTAAGCAATTTTTTGAAACTTGTCTAATTTTTGAAAAAAGGGAATGAAAATTTTGACACGTTTGTATAAATTAACAAAATGGTCAATTTCAACTAGAGGCGTGGTGATGTGTTTTAAAATTAAAATTAAATTATTTATAATACTACTAATTACTAGTTGTAGTTAATATAAATAAATGTTAATTGGCGAATAATATACGTTTGGCTAGTTAAGTTAGTAAATAGAGTAACATTATTTATTGAAAATTTATCAAAATTAAAAAAAAATAAAAAAATAGGAATGTGTAAAAATCTTAATTAAAAAAGTGTAAAGTTCATCACTAGTAATTGGCGGATCCAGAGGGGAGCGGAGGAGCGAATGTTCCTCCTGGAGTTACTTTATATGATAAATTTTAATTTTAATAAGAATTGATCCTTAAAAAATGCAGTTATTATATGACAATAACGTAGGTTATTTATATTTTTGACGTTTTTCGCTCCCCCTGTTGTCAAATCCTGTATCCGCCACTGTCACTGATAAAAATGTATTTTGAAATTTATATAATTATTCATAAATTATAAATTTTAATGCATAATATTTTATATCATGATTGGCAAATTAAATTTAATGTCAAGAAAATGTGAGAGTTTATAAATTATCACATTTATTTGTTACCTTATGTTACAAAATATCTTGAACAAAATAGGTTTATTTTTTTAAGTGGATTTTTTATTAACATTTTCTACATAAATTGATATTTAGACCAGCAATATTTTTCTATGCTCTTTCATCGCTAGCTACATTAAACCAATTACGTTTGTCAAAAAAAGATACACATGATATAATTGAATGGATATATTCCGTCTATTATACTTTCCAGTCACAAAAAGAAGGTATTTTTTAAAGAGGTCTTTTTTGGATTCCATTATGATTCATGATTAATTTATGAACCTTTGAATGGTTAAGTATTATCTCTAGTATCAAAAAATAATATAAATGATCCTCAATCTCTCGATAACTTACTAGAATCTCAACACTTTATGATACCTACTCATATAACTCTAACACGTGGAAGTCTGTGTTGTCTTAAACTAATGGGGGATGATTTAAGCCGTATAAATAAAACTCTTTTGATCAAAGGAATTTCAAATCTACAAGTAAAAAGTGGTAAAAATATTTTTACAGTTTTTATACTGGACATTTAAATATAGAAAATGACATTTTAATTTAAAATTTAAACTCGAAATTTGAATTGTTTTCATTAGTGAAGATGTTGAATAAAACAAACAAAAACGCGAATAATTTTTAGTCAAAACATTTTCAGAAACTAAGAAAGTATTAGTAAAAATACATGAAATTCATACAGCCTGTCTGCAACTTACAACTTGTTACAACCTTAAATGAAGGTTAATGAAAATAATATATTTCTATTTAAAATTGATCAATCTCAAAAGATTTGAGTCAAAAGTCATTTCAGTTATTTTAAAATATACATTATAAAGTTTCATTTTTAAAGTTTTAAGAAAAAAAACTCTTTTCATTATAACATTTTTACTGATTGATTAAATTATCGATAAAAAAATCTTTTTTAAAAAGGTAATATTACTGTAATAATAATAACAATAATTTTATGTATTAATAAATCTCATCAGATCAATGAATAAAATCAATAATAATTTTAATGATTTTTATTGATTTTTTACTCCAATTTAAAAAAAGTGTATCATTATGAAAAGTAACCTGATACGTTACTCATTAAATAAAGCGATAATTAATAAACGAGCCAAATCGTCATTTTTTATATAATTAACGAGATATTATGAAAATTTCTAGCTCAATTGTGACTAAAACAACTGTTCTATTCTGTTGTACTACTTTGTTTTTGTTTTTAGTGTCTTACGTGTCTTACATGTAGTACACGTGAATAAAATTTTGATATTATACTTGTTTTAAATTAAAACTTTTAAAAGGTGGGTAAAAGTTTCCATGTATAATTATAATTGTATGATTTGCCCTATTAAAACTTGATTTACATTGCATTTTTTCAAAGCCTTTGATTCGATATAAATTGTATTTATAAAGTATAGTCGAGTGGTTTCAATTTGTGACAAAACCAAAATATTGCTATTAATTGTATACTTTTTATTCAAGCTTTCAGCCTTGGTTTATTAATGATATAATATAAAGTTTGTACCACTAGTATAATTAAATCACATGAATGTGGAATTTAGAGGTTAGATGACAGTAATTTCAACATTTTTCTTAAAATTTAAAATAACTGAATCATTGGAAAATTTCAAATTTTTATTGAAAGTGGTTTTACCAACCTCTTATATTTTAAAGCAAATTTACTTTTTAGAAATTGATTGGTTTCAGGTTTTATTTCGAGTAAATTTATAGGGAAATTCATACACAATACTGTAATTGAATTTTGTATGAATTTAATAATATTTTTTACTTATTTAGGTTGGAATGAACGTCGCCATTTTGCAAAAAGTTGAAAAAAAATTTATAAAAATATAATTTGATAAATCAAATCTCCAATACTGAAAACAATAAATTATACTCATAAATATTACCTTTAATGGGGGAATATGATAATAAAAAAAGAAATGTTTACGGAAAGAGGTTTATAAAGACTAGAGGGAGAAAACGGCGAAAAAAAACAAAAATTGAGTTATTTTTTGGGGTGATATATTCATTTATATGCTGTAAGAATTGTAAGGAGAGTAAAAGGGAGAGTCACGATGTTTACAAGACAAAGGCTTCAGAAATGATTAGAAATGAAATGGATACTTCGAGAGATGGAGGAATTAAGGCAAAAATGTCAATTGAGAGGGAAGTACCTGAAGTTTCAAAAAGGCATGACGAGGAAGCTGTCGAGGTATGAACATATTATATGAGAAAGTTCAAAATTTAATTTTTTAATTAAAGGGCAATTTTAAGACCTAAGCTGATTGTTTTATTTTTTTAGATGAATATAATAAGTTAAGCTCAGGGTGGAATACTAAATTTCACGAAATAAATGATAAAATGTGTTTAAAATTGAAAATGTTTGAATAAAAAATATAAATTTCACGAAATAAATAATCAAATGTGTTTAAAATTGAAAATGTTTGAATAAAAAGTATAAATTTCACGAAACATAAAACTTAATATTATTATTATAATTGAGAGAATAATCAGAATCCATTTTTCAACAGATACTTTCTAAACAAAAGTTAAAGCTACAAACGCTTGTTATAACAAATTATACAAAAAAAAGTCATTAAATACTTAAGTTAAACTAATCAATTAATCAAGGTCAGTAAACTAAACCCAACTATTGGTCAACAAAGCTAATGACCACACACATTACCAACTTGGCACAATAGAGACAATAAAACTGAATGATAGTTATTTTTACCTAGTTAAACCATACATTATAACGTGTGACCATTACTATCAAACATGTACTGTTTTCAAAACTTTACGCCTTTTTCAACGTAATGAAATAACTTATTGTACTAAATTTAAAAAGGACACTAAAGTATAACTTACAGTCAAATTCATAGTTTTGTAAAAAATCAAATAACATTATTAAAACTCTTGTAACTTGTATAATTATTTACCTTAGCCTACAGCACGCTAATTAAACAATCAATTTTTTGAAAATTGTTTAAAGCTAAAATCTAGTCCAGATAAAGATTTAATGATGGTACTATTCATACATTAACTGATATATTATAAAAAAAATCGATTATCTAAGGCTTGACACTTACCACGTATATTATTCTTTTCACACATATTATTTTTTATTAGTATTTATAAATATTAAATGAGTTTGAAATAATGTTTACCTTTAATGTCAATAGAAAAAAGAAATTTATTCTTTAATGTACACTACATTTTTCTAATAAAAATTTATTTTAAAATCTACATCGTTAGAAAAATATGCCCTTTAAGTTAAAGAGTCAAATATTGGTACATCAACATTTAAAAGTTGCATAATACTTATAATATTTTTTAGAAAAAGATATTTTCTAAAAAAAAGCTACTCAACAAGAAATTGGACACTGATAAAGATAAAATTTGTGCCATTATAGACCTCGATGAAACTCTTGTACATAGTTCGTTTAAAGCTGTAGAAAATCCAGACATGATCATTTCTGTAGAGGTTGATGGCGTCGTTCATCCAGTTTATGTATTACAGAGACCTTTTGCTCTAACTTTTATCAAAAAAATGGGGCAGTTGTTTGAATGCATTTTATTTACAGCTAGCTTAGCCAAGGTAATGCATTATATATTATAATTTATAATATAATGAAAAAATATAAAATTATTTTAGTATGCTGATCCAGTAGCAGAGTAATATTAGATAATATTTTATAAATTTATAATATTTAGTCTGCTGGATAAAAACTGTGTTTTTAAAGAACGTTTATTTCGGGAAAGTTGCGTCCAAAATAATGGTAATTTTATAAAAGATCTCAACGATTTAGGACGAAATCTCTCCAAGGTCATTATAATTGACAACTCACCAATTTCTTATCTCCACCACCCAGAAAATGCGGTAAAATAATGTAATAATATATTTTTAAATAATTTGATACAATAGGTAAGCGTTTCATCCTGGTTCGATGATCCTAACGACCAAGAACTCTTAAACCTAATACCCATCATGGAACAACTCGCAAAAGCTGATGATGTTCGAAAATTTATAAAACTGAACAAACTAAATCAAAGAAATAGCACAGATTCCATAAATCACAAAACCTTTACCAACGACATAAATTAATCACCATTATTAATGCATTATGTAAAATTTGTTTTATTTTTTTAATACAAAAACTCAATAAACGTTAAATTTATTGATTAAAATTTCATCAAATGAGGATACTGTCCTCTCTGGAGACCAAACCTCGTTTTCAAATACTTTTTAAATACTTGGGCATCTTCGCGAGCTTTGATATTTTTAACTATACCCTTGCTAATTTCATTCTGTGCTTTGCTGTAATCTTCAGACAAAGTAAACATCTAAAAATAAAAAAGATTATTAAATTTAATATTTAAAAAAATATAACCTTATTAGTTCTCTCCATTGGATCATCACTAACCTTGGGATATACTCGTTTAAAATGAACGTCCATTAAATTTTCAATATTGGAAGACATATTCGACACATCCAACTTTACAGAAGTGGCAATGACAAATTTTTGAGAAATTCTTCTTAACGGCACACCATTAAAAGTTCTAGGCCCACAGATCAAAATCAAGCCACTTTCCTTCATTTGTTTCAAAAAAACAACTCTCTAAAATATATAAAAATACTCAGACATGTGAATAAATGTACCTTTCCTCGATGATTTCCTGCCAAAAGTATACATACAGTTCCCGGCGTTAAAGACTTTTTTAATTTACACAAATTAGGTTTCACAGATCGCTTTCTCCTTTTGAAAACTTCCTGTCCGCAATAGTTTTTGTGCTAAATTTTTTATTATTTTCAAATTATTAATTTTGTCAAACCAATCTATCGGAAACAACTTTCATTTCAACGTCTTGTTCTACCTTCTTTTTACCTCCTTTGGCCAATTTATCAACGGTGTTGTGCCTCATTCTCTTGATACCACTATCAGAATAGAAAAACATGTTTTTTGTAATTTTAAAATTTCGAGGAATTCCAGCAGCAAATGCTTTTCCACCAGCTTCAGCAATCACTGTATAAATATATAAGTTTCAATTTAAATAAAAATAAAAAGGTAAATTACGTCGCTTCTCGTTGGAGTGATTCAATTGAGTTGAAAGTTCCATTCGTTAATTAATTGTAAAGTTGTGTTTGGGTAATTGTTCGAAATTCACACGATAATGAGTGATAAAATATCTATGTTGTTTGGGGCAAATTAAAGTTTAGTTTATTTATTGAAATAAAGTTCATTTAGAAAATTTATAGTAAATTTTATTCAAATATACATCTACAACAAACCCTGCCTTTTTAAATCGTGATACGTCTTGTTGTTGATGACGTTTCCTTTAGAATCTTCAAATTCCTCCTAAATTTAAAATTTTTATTTTAAAAAATAATGATTTTACTTCATCTTCGGGAACCCATTTATCAACGTCCTTAGTCATTCTAACTGTTTCCCATACTAAATTATAATGATAAATATATAATATTTACAATATTTTTTTATTATACACGCTAAAGCATCCTTTATCTTTGTAATATTTGCAAAATGTGGCGTATTTGGAATTCCTAGAATCCTCATCCCGGAAGCATGTCTCCAATCGCTAAAATGCATAGAAAAAGCTTTAGGTCCTTTATAAGAAATATCCCCGCAAATTTCACACATGTACTGAATATTCAACCCATGTAATTTGTATAACCAATAAGGTATGGGCTTTCCATCCCACCCTGTAGGTAGATTTTTGGGATTGTAAGGAACTGTCTCATAAACATCAACCTCATGATCAGATTCTTCCTTCTCTTCTTCGCTCTCTTCATCGGCCAATTCTTGTGCTGTTCTAGCCTGTTTTCTTTCTGTGTTTTCTCTAGTATTTTTTCTCTGTTCGGATAAAAAATCAAACAACATGTAAAGTTTACATTCCAGCCAAGCTAGATTGAAATTTCCACGACTGTTTTCGTTTTTTGTGTCTGATTTTGTTGGGAAGAATGATTTATCCAATTCAGAGACTGTTTTTCCTTTTGTTTCAAATAATCTTTTAGCTCGTTCTTCTAAGGATCTAAATAATATTTATAAATTTTTTTAATCTATAAAAATATATGAGTAAATGATAAAAGTATGCTATTATATAACCTTCGACCTATTGTTTCCCCAAAAAAATTAGATTTGTTGATGGGATAAGCAATAATATTTCAATTTTTTGGACAAATTTGTAATTAAATGAGACATGAAAATTAATATTTTTCCCCATAAATATATTTAAACACCACGTTCACTATATTTCGGCAACGGCGTACACTCGGGGTTTTGGATTTCTTTAAATTTGGTATATTGGTAGAACATGTACATTAAGATGTGTGGAAACAGCCAGGGAAATGCTCAGCTAACCCTTAATAAACACCACGCAAAAAAATATGTACTAATCATTACACTCTGAAAAGGTTCTGCTGATATTAAAAACACTAAAAAAATTATATATGGTTCTGTTTCAACAACAAAAAAGCCCTTTTTGTTAAAAAACAGTAATTTTTGTTAATTTTAGAGGTGAACTGTGACTAAAGGGGTAACTCTTTTTTGCATTTTTGTTGGACAATTGAATACAGAATATATACTACTATAAAATTTTGCAAAGGTGAAGGGGTTACTCCATTACTATAGAAATTAGCATGGTAACTATATTGTTTACTATGAAAAATGTTGTAGATTTGTAAAATTGAAATACGCTGTCACTTTTTTAAGTCAATCGTCCTCATTTTTTTTGCATTCTAATTTAAAAAGAATTCTGCATTTCATGAGGGGTTTGCTTTTTTTGAATTTCATAAAAAAAGGTGAAAAAGAAAACACTTTAATGCACATTGAACTGAAAGTTTTCTGAAAATTTGGCGAAATATAGTAAACTTGGTGTAAAATGAAACACCCCCACCAACACCATTAAAAAGAAAACGGGATATAAAAACAAATCGTGAAATAGAAAAATGTTTTTATAAATTTTATCAACTCATCTGAAATTGAAATATAAATTTATAAAACACTACCCTCCTGTTTTGACCCCCAATGCTTGTAAAGCAGATTTTAATCTTCCCAGGCCCAAAGCCATCAATTCTTGCCAAGAACCGAAACTTTCCAAATCCAAATAAGCTCCAGTATTAGAAAGAGCAGTCATTGCCTCCTTCTAAACAAAATAATTATTATTTATTAAAAAAAATTTTACTAACCTGCCAGCCCTTGAATGTACCATCATTCCAAAATTGCAAAAACTCCTTTCTAATTTTAGAATATTCCTTAAAATATTAAATTAAAATAATAAAATTAAATGAATTACAATAGTCAAGTTTTTATTAGGATCCACTGTAAACGAAAAGTCTTCCAGATAAGCCAGTAATTTATTCAAATAACTAAAGTATATTTTTAAATTTTAATAAAAATAAAAATCACTTAAAATAGAATTATAATATATTATAGTACTCTCTGTATGATCCGTGTAATTTTTTATTCTTGGGAATATCGAATAATCTGTCAAAAATGGTCAAATAAGTTATATAGTCAATTTTCTAAATTAAAAAAAAATATCTAAAGAAAAATTCAACATAATAAATTTAAATTACAGCGATTCCTTTAATATTCAAATAACAATTGAAACATTCATTGAGATCCAGATATTTACCATACCCTTCCACATCAGAAAAATTAACAAGGACTAAAATTTAAAATTTAAAAAATAAAAAATAACTTATATACTAATATTTTCTTCCTCAGTATTATCTCTCTGCCTTCGTATGTTTTCAAACTCGACGGAAAGAGGTGCTGAAAGCTAAATTAATCAATTTTTTTAATTAAAAAACTAAACAATAACAATAATTTCACTCACCAAGTCAGGGTTTTTGTCATGGTACATTCTAATATTTCGTAGTTTGACATAAAAGTTGGTTAGTTCATTTGGACCTGAAATTTCTTGAATTGCCTTTTTGCGAAGTCTGAAATAATAAAATTTTAATTTTTTAAAAATTATAAATAAATTCTTACCCATCAACATCGGCATAAGAGTCTTTCAAATGGTTCATTGTTTGGGTAAATCGCTAATAAAATAATATTTTAAATTAAATATTTAAATTTAAAAATTCAACTTACAGTGTTAAATTCGTAAAGTCTATTGTTGCTGTTAATTTTATCTCTCAGCTATAATTGTTACATAAATAATTATTTGAAAATTAAAAAATTAATAATACCGATTTATCGCTAATTAAATTCTCTTCAACGATGGCATCCAACAACCGATCTGCCAATTCATGCCAATGTCGTTGTTGTTCAATAATAGTGTCCATTCTTAGTAAATTTATAAAATTTCACAATTACAATAAAACTTTATTATTATATCCAAGTCGTTGTAGAAATTAATGAAAATTATTAATTAAAATAAACTTGAATAACAAAGTTTAAATTAAACATTACTTGAAATTTTAATTTTGTATTTCAAAAGTTAATAGTAGTTTAAAATGAAATTTTTCAAAAATGATGAACCTGCCACAGTATACTGGGTAAATTAATTAAAAATTTAATTTAATTATTTTTGAGTGTACCGATGGGGCCGGTCATATTGGTCAAAATGTTTTAGAAAATATCCTTACCACTTACCGAAATTTCAAAAAGTTTCATTTTGTAAATTCAGAAAATTTGTACTATGATATTGTCGGTAATGCCGAAAATAAAAGTTTTTCGACGGCTTTGGAACGTAAATTTAAAATTTAATAAATTAATTTATTTAAAAATTTTAGTTTTTTATGATTCATCACCCAATACATCAAAGAATACCATCATAGTAATGCAAAGGACACCCGTTTATAAGGTTTCTAAAATAATTTATTTTTTATAATTTAATAAACTTTTTTTAGGACAAGAGACTGCAATATACGGAACAACTAATGAAAATTTTGAAAAAACAATCAATTTCGATTAAAATAATGTACATATTGTCAGGAATCGGTCATAATAGTGTTTGTAATGTCGAAAAGAAGAGGTTTTTTATTTAATTGACTATTTTTTACTTTTAAAAACATTTTAGTCAGAAATTGTACCTTATAAATTTCAACCAACAGACGGAAAAATTAAACGATTTTTTAAAAATTGACGAAATCTGCGAAAAAGGTGCAATTTTAAGAGGATGTGGATTCATGACTATTTTGAACAAAGAATTGTACTTGAAATTTTTTAAAAAATAATTATTGCTTTTTAATATCACTTTTTGAAAATTGAATTTTAATTTTAGCGACTGCACTAAATTACAATACCCAATATCTGCAATAGTCGGATTTAGCTACAAGCATATTTTGGACACGGAAACTAGTAATATCATGCAAAAAAGGGTTGAAATAATGATGGGTTTGAAAGTATAAAATTTTTATATTATAATAATAAACAGTAAAAAAAAACAAATATTGAAATTATTTTGAAACTTTTTTGAAAAAAATTGAATTAAATTCTACAATTGCAGAGGTGGTTCTGTAGTAATACTTTCATGTATTTTGTTAACCGAGTCTGATTTCTTAAATTTAAAAAATCTGACAATGTTGCACAAAAATCCGACACTAAATGATATAAAAAAAATTTAATTTAAATTTTAAATACTTGTAAACACTTTGAATCCAACACAAACCTTTTCTTTCAAACCCGTCATATCGTTTAAAATTTATCAATTCGTTGAATGTCATTCCCAGTACAAATCGCTATACAAATTTTATAGATTAAAATTTTTTATAAATATAAATGAAATGCACGAAAAAATATTTTTTCAACCTTTTTTTAAAAAGAATTACGTTGAAACTAAACATTATGCACAAAGGACCCATAAATATGGTTGGTAATATAGCTATGAAAAAACAATACATGGCCCAGGTACATTGTTGACAAGCTAGTATAAACTGTGATGGAGAAGAATATATGTTGATATTATTGGATTCATAAATATCTATTATATAATTTATATAATTTATTAAAATTTAATTTAACTTTAAAAAAATTACAGTTTACGATAATACTCATATTTATATACTCCAAAACAGGAAATATTGCAATGACAATGTAAAAATTAATTTCATTTTTTATGCCTAAAAAATTTATAGTAAAAATTAAAGTTTTTAAAGTTAAAAATCAATTTACCCACGCAATTATTAAACCAACCACAATGATGGTCAAATTTAATAACACACCTGTTACACACAAAGCAATGTTTGGATCTGGGGGGTTTCAAAATAAGGCATGTCATACACACTTTTTTAAGTAAGTGAGATTTATTTTCCATGATATTTAAGATAGTCTTATAAATATTTAAAAAAATGTAAAATATATTAAAAATTAAAATATTCAATTACGCTTGAAATGATTGATTTACTAACATTTTCATCAAATATTGGAGTTTTTATTTTTCCAGCGTCGCTAATTTTCATAACATACGAATTGTAGTAAAAAATGGGTGTCAAAAAAACAATCCACAGCTTCTGGAATGTTGAAACGACTATTTAAATTAAATTAAAATTTTTATAATTGAAAAATTAGCAAAACTTGTGTAATTTAAAAAATTTTTTTAAATTAAAAAAAAACAATTTATACCTTGCTGCATTTCTAAAAAAACCGTCAAATAACTAACCAGAGATATCACAATAAACATGTAAATTTGAATATTGAAAATGATCATCATAATATTGGAACAACGTTTCCTAAATTACACGGTTTATTAATTAATTAAATTTTAATTTAAATTTTTTAAATCACCACAAGTATAAACATATCAATACAATCATCGCCGTGTCCAGTGCAATTTTTAAACTCACTGGAAAATCACATATAGCAAAGAAACCGGGCAATACAACCATAATTGAAGCTAACGTGATTAGACGAAAAAAGGATATTACCTTTCCGAGCTTTTCGTAATTTTTCTTTTGACGAAATGTTAAACTACCTTTGTTGTCATATTTCATTGTCTTGTAGTTTTTTTAGAAAATATTTTAAATATTAAATTTTAAAAACCTTGTCATCTGAATGGCAATATGGCGCTGTTTTGCTTTTCAGCTCGTAGATTGCAAATAAGTTGTGGGATTCCCTGGCAAAATCTAAAGCAGTCTTTTCAGTAGCAGGGTGAAGGTAATTTGTGTCAGCTCCGTATAATATTAGTAGTTTTGTTACATTGGATCTGAAATTCGAAAAATTGAAAAATTGAAAATTATTTTGATGTTTTTGAAATTTATTTTTTACAATATCGAAGAAATTCATTAAAAACTAAAATTTGAAAAATAAATAAGAATAATATTATAATTTTAGTAAAATTACATCACCTAAAAATGTACCGGGCAGCAATCATAAGCGGAGTCATTCCATTCCGATCGGGAAAATTAACATTTAGGTTTTTTGCCAGAAAATAAGCCAGAATGCTCGATTTTTCAAAATATATAGATAAATGGAGAACAGAATAACCTAAAATTAATAATTATAATTTTTAATAATAATTTAACCTTCTTTGTCTAAAATTTTCGTATCTGCATTCTGGGCCAATAGGTATACAACTGCATCATGACAGCCCTGTCTAAATAAATTAACAAAAAATTAATTGATTTACTTTTTATTTTTATTTTTTTACCTGACAGCCCAATGTAAGGGAGTAGATTCTAATACGCCCCCTTTCAAATTTATATCACAACTTGACTCACAACCACTTGAATCCATTCTAGACATTAAAAATTTCATAATTTCTACCCGATTATTTATAGCTGCCCAGTGCAACAAAGAAACGCCATCATCTGATAAAGTGACGGGATCATAAGCGAATTTTACAAGATTTAGCAATCCTTCTAAATCTCCAAATTGAGTAAGACGTACTGCTTCTTTATGTTGACATTCAGCCATAAATATTGTAAATTTAGCAAATTTAATTTACAATATTGGGTAAAAGGTTATTAAAAAAAAATGTTAATAATATAAACTTTGTTAGAAAAGTTGACTGACATGGTTACAAAATATGACGAGTCGATTAAATTATTAATAATTATTAATTGATTAATTCAATGAACTCAACACACACACGTGTTCAACGTTACATTATAATTTTTATTATTAAAAATGGCCTTTATAACCCTTATTTCGTCAATTGTGATTATTATCGTGATTAAATCAGTTATCGTTGAAAGTAAACTGATGAAGGATGCAGTATTTTCGGAATATGTAAACATGCAAATTGCGGTAGGAGATAGAAGCCATCAAGTAAAAATAGGAATGTTTGGTAAACATTTTATTATAAAAATTAAATTTGTATACAATTTTTGTACATTTTAAATTTCTACAGGTTATGATGTTCCAAAAACAACGGCAAACTTTGTAGGATTATGTATTGCAATTGAAGGAAACGGATATTTGAACAGCAAGTTTCATCGAGTCATTTCAGGCTTTATAATTCAAGGTGGAGATTATACTAGTGGAGATGGAACGGGTGGAAGATCGATATATGGATCTACATTTGACGATGAAAATTTTGATATTGATCACAGTCAGGAGGGAGCTATATCTATGGCAAATTACGGACCAGATACAAACATTTCTCAGTTTGCCATTACTGTGAGTCTGACTCCGTGGCTCAATGGAAAACACGTTGTTTTTGGAAAAGTTGTTGAAAATTATGAGTGGGTGAAGGAAATTAGTGATATGAAAACTGGAGCTAATGATAGACCGCTGGTAGATGTTGTTATAACAAAATGTTCAGTCAGTTCAGTTGATCAAGAAAAACGTTTGAACTTGTCTCTTTATAAAGTAATGTTTATAGTTTTTTCGGTCTGTGTGTTTGTGATTTTTTTAAAGCGGAAAAGTAACTTATAAATGACAGAAATTTATGGAAAATTTATATTGTAATTGTATAGTAAAACATTTTTTAAACATATTGAGTATTTTTTATTCATTTTTAATTTTGTTCGGAATTTATGAAATTTTAAATTTTTTGCAACATTTTTGACAAATTTAGTAATTTATTCATTCATTTTAAACATGTTTAAAACATTTTTTATTTTTTTCCCTGTAATGTATTTAGATGCAAACTTTAACAATACAACATTTTGTTACATTTAAAAGGTGTAAAAGATTTTGTACAACATGCTAACAACAACAAAAATTAAGAAAAACAATTAAGTAGCAAAAAACATTAACTTTGTATATGAACATACATATTGCTTTGAATTTTGTACACGTGTTTAATATACATCGTACAGTAACATATCAAAAAATTGGAAGGGTTATTTTTTTAGTATATAAATAAATGATGAAAGAATAAATACAAAAATCTTCCAAATTTCTAAAAAATACAATTATACTATGTCCTTGGTTACATACATGTTATAATTTCAATAACAGTCAATTCATGTTGATAATATTTCAAAAAATCATCGGAAATTTTGAGCAATTTATAAAATTCATTTTAAATTAAAAGTTGTACATTTTCGTTAATTACGATGCAATTAATAAATTTTGATCAATCATTTGTAATTTAAATGAAACTACATAAAAATTCGGTTCTTTTAAAGTATAAATCATCCAAATTCATTTTGTAAAAGTTCTATATATGAACTTTATAAATAAAATTTATTATGTATGTTATCATCCCTACCGATACAAAAATTGTGACGTCATCGTTTTTGATCTTGAAAACATAAAAATTGGAATTTTATCTTAAAAATGTCGAGAATGATGCAACTTTTTTCAATCATTTACTCAATATTCCTCATGTCAGTAATAGTCGAAAGTGATTCAATGAAAGATGCAGTGATTACAAAATATGTCAAAATGCATATTACTGTCGGAGAAGAAAGTCAAGAAATAAAAATTGCAATGTTTGGTATTATAATTATATATTTAAATATATATTAGAATTAATTTTATATAGGTGAAGCTGTACCAAAAACGGCAGCAAACTTTGTCGGTCTTTGCACAGGAATAGACGTAGCTCGGAAAGAAGACACGTACATAAACAGCAAATTTCATAGGGTTATTCCCGGTTTCATGATCCAAGGTGGAGATTTTACAAACGGTGATGGAACTGGTGGAAGATCGATATACGGAAACAAGTTTGAAGATGAAAATTTTAAAATAAATCACTCTGAAGAAGGAGCTTTGTCAATGGCAAATGCTGGACCTGGTACAAATGGATCTCAGTTTTTCATCACTGTAAGTGTCACCCCTTGGCTAGATGGGAAGCATGTCGTTTTTGGAAAGGTTGTTGACAATTATAAATGGGTCAAGCAGATTAGCGAAATGAAGACTGGTGCTAGTGATAGGCCTGTAGTGGATATCGTTATTACAAAATGTTCAGTTGAGGATGTTTAACTTAAGCATAGATAATTATAATATATAATTATTTTCATTAAAAAATACACATTTTGTAAATATTATGAAAGAAATGTACATTATACAATACTGCAGTGTACACGGTCGTTTTTCTAAATATTCATACATTGTTTTCTGTCGTTTCTAAACTTTTATATGTTGAAGATATATATCTGTTACATATTGGAGGAATTGGACTATTGTGAATATACCCACAAATTTCATCATAATATGGATGGCTTTTGTAGTGTATAATGCTAGTTATGAGAAATTTATCAGCCAGGATATTTTCAGGACGTAGCAAATAATCCGAGTCTTGTGCAAACATGCTAATCATACCGTTTGGGATTAGTGTGGTAGGTAGTTGAACAGCTGTGAGGCAGTTTTTAATTTTAAGTAATTCATTGTGTTGTTGATATTGATGGGTAAATAGTTGACATTGTAATTGAGAGAGGGCTTCTATGTTTGGTGGGTTTGTAATTTCCGTTTCTAACGTGTTTGATGAGTTGTTTTCTGTTTGTTTGTTGGCTTCTGATGGTGAATCATCTTTACACAATAATGTTTTATCATTAGTTGTCATTTCAACTAAATCATGGTTGTTAGATTCTAGCTCACAAGATATTTTAGCATTTTTTGATTCTTCTTTGAATTTTTTCTTATGAAATTTATCATTTTCCTCTATAGACAAATCCTTCGTCGATTCGATTTTTGAAATTTCACTTTTAATCAAATCTTGAGTGTTGTTTTTTGCTTTTTCGTTAATTAATATTTTGGGATACTTTTGATCCATTTGTGTTTTTTCTACAAGTTCAAAGGTTGGATTTTTCAATGTACCAGTGTTTATTACGACAGATTGAGAAATTTTCTTGGATATCAGTTGCATTAGGACAGTTTCACTCAATGAATCTTTTATATCAATCATGTTTACGTAATCATTTGGACTACAAGTTGAAATGTGTTTTTTATTATGGTTGTGGGTTTTTTCCATGGGGGTGATTTGTTGAATTTTATCATTATCCGGTTTTAACAATTCATCGGTAGTTTTTAGTTTTGTTTCATTTTTTACAGGACAAAATGTTATATTATCATGTTTTTGTTGAATATTAGTTGATTGATAGTCAACTAATTCATCTTCTGAAATGTTCTTTTTCACTACAATTGCGAGATTATCTTGTTTTACATCAGGCTTGATTAGTTGAGATTCTAATAAAAACTTTTTTGGTTCAATTTTCTCAATTTTATCGACCAAAATGACACTTTTTTTTTTTTTTGTGTCAGCTGAGTTTTGGTCTTTTTTAATTTTTACTTCGCAGTTAATATTAGAGTCCTTTCGTTCCACGTTGGAAGCAAAAGTTACTTCAATTTTTCCGTTTTTTAAAATGATAGTTTCTCGAGATTGCATAGATTTACAGACATTTTCATTTTTTGCATAAAAATTCTTAGCCGAGTTAATTTTACCATTTTTTAAAATGTCTCTGTTTTTTACTGCACCAGTTTCACCCTTTTTAACACACGTAGTACTGGAATCTATCCCTTTTATATTGGACATTTCTATCACATTTTTTCGCGCTGTATATGGTTTTTGAATAGAGTCGATTTTAATATTTTTCAATGAACAATTGGCAGTGTTTGTTGTTTTTTTACAAACCTTATCAAACAAATCTGTTTTTACGTCCTTTTCCACAGCCTTTACAAAACCCTTAAACTCAACAAATGTGTTTTTTGACTCGTAATCACAAAATATACTCAATTCTTGTTTTCCCTCTTTTAAACTGACTATAGGTTTATCACTCAATTCATTTTTGTTTAAAGGGTACCTATTTTCGTTCATTTTGACTTGTAACATATTTTGCTTCCCCCGTAATGTTTTCGCCACACCACTAGAAATTTGACTTGTATTCATCTCTTTAGAATCTTGAACACATTCTTTTTTCAGAGTGTTTATGTCACCATTTGAACATTTTACTCGTTTATCTCTACACTTGGCTTTTCTTTTTGACTTTGATACAACTTCCACAAATCCTGCAACTCCGTCTTGATTATTTTCATTTAAAATTAAGTCGGAATCATCCATTTGAGTTTGTTTGGAATTGTTGGAATCAGATTCTATCGATTGAATTTGAGATTCGTCATCTACTTTTGTTTCATGGCAACAATCATCAAGTACTTTATTATCAATAGAATGTTCAATTTGATTGAGTGGACATTTTTTGATCTTTCTTCTTTTATTTTTTGACTTTTTAACAGTTTTTTCGTCAGTTTTTTGTTGCGAATTTATAAATAACATTAAAGATTCAATATCGTCGTTCCCTCTATTTCCTTCGATTTCTCCAGCCAGAATGTATTTATTTTTTTTAGCTATTTTAAAAATAATTTTAAAAAATTTTTTAAAGTTTATAATTTATAACCTGATTTATCTTTTTTCATTTTCATACTCATGATATCAACTTTTATTTTCAACATTGCATAATACTCATCGTAAGGTTTTTTAATACGGATTATTGGATTCTGAAAATTGATATTTAGCAATTTAAATTGTTATTTTTTTAAAAAAATTTTAAAATCACCTTTGGGACGTATAAGCCATCTTCGATAGTTTCTAACTCGTCACAAGGTATAATATGACTTTCGTCATAATGCCTTTTCTGTAAGATTGCAATTGGTAATTTAATATTACTCATTTTCCAAAATTTACAAAAATTGGTTGCAGAGGTTGTTTTTAAAAACAGGTTCTGTTAGTATCTGCCCAAATTAAAGATTCCTTGGAACCGGTAGTCAAATTAAAACAACAAACATTTTAAAATGTCAATTTTTTCAGTCAATATTTTATTGAAATTTACAATCATGTGATTTTTACAAATCCATCATATTTTGACCAGCAATTCCGTAAATGGAACAAGCTACCGACAAGTCTCTTGAAAATGAGTTGAAAATGTCGCTAAAAAATAAAATTGAAAAAAAGTTCATCAGTTTGATCAAATTACGATTGGTCAGTAACTGCTCTGTCCTTGATCACTTGTTGAGCTGTAAAATCATCAAATAATATTCTACGGAAGCTATGTTTCCAGAAATAGTAAAATTCGACAATTTCCGCCACAGTCTTATTTTCCAACTGTTCTTTAATGAGATGAAACCTTTTCCCAACGATTGACAGACTTATTTCAAAAATGTTAATTTCCGAATCTGTCCATTTTTCTGTGTAATACGTGACTTGTGCATTTTTATAATGTGCCTCCATTCTTTCAAGAGCCATTGGCACATCATAATTACATTCATATAAAATACGCTCAGCGCCTTCAATGTCTTTTCCATAAATAATTTTTTCACTGCGGTTGTTAATCCTGTAGTAATTGTCAGAAAGAGTTTTAACTTTAGAGAGGTAATTGTCGAGTTGTTGGTCGGAGATTTTTTTGGGTTTAAACATAGTAGTGGCTCTGGGAACTGTGTACTCTGGAGGTGATGAATTGTGGCTTGTTTTTTCGACAACTAGAGGTGGAATGTCTGCTTGATAAGAAGGACCAATTCGAATAAGCTAACGAAAAATTATTTATAATTTAAAGGTTAAATTTACCGCTTTCGAAAACACTGATCCTTCCACTCTTTCGCTGCCATCTTCCTCTGAATTGGATCCAACTTTTACTCGAATTCTCGACATGTAGGAAGACTTGAATTCGTCATACTCCTCCTTGTCGATGATTTCATCCACAGGTTTATTTGCCTCTTGGATGAGTTGGGTTTCTTCATCCAGAGCATAATGATGGTCGAAATTTCCTTGATCAGCAGCAGTTATCGTAGTTTCATCGTCAACTCGATGAAAATCAGGAATTGGATCATAATCATCATCAGATGATGATATTTTAATGGAACCGTTCTTTTTTGTGTCCATATTCAGCAAAAATGTATTTTAAAGTAAAATGTAACAAAGTTTGTAAATTTTGACAAATTATGAGTCAATTAACATCAATATTAAATTAATATGTTGACAATTTAAATTTATTTCGCTTTGGAGAAATAAACATTTACTCGTTTCCAATATGACGTATCCATAGTACTAAACTATTAAATACTCAGCGTGGATTAGGTTTAGTTTGGTTAATTATAGAGATTAAAATCTAACTTAAATTTGTTGAAAGTAATTTTCAAATATAAATTTAATTAATATTTTTTTACTTTTAAAAAAATTCTACTTTTAAAATTTTAAATGTAAAACTTCCATTTATATTAAAATTGACCTACATTAAATGTTGATTTAACAATATAAAATTTATCCGTGTCAAGAATATTTGTTTTGCAATATATTGATACATTTCAAACCGTAAAATTGACATTTTTTAATAATAATTTTCGAAAATGTAAGCCGTCTACAAGTTATTCTAGTACAAAGAATTTCTCAAATTTCCCATCTTTTTATAACTCTGGTTAATCCCCAAAAACTCGGGGAAAATGTAGGTTATGTAAACTTGTAATTATTTACATTAAATACATATTATTTATATATTCTTATAACTCTACACAAATTTTTTAAATTTACCTCACTGTTGTTGTTATTTCTTGAAGCAGCATCAAAATGTATAGATTGTTTTCAACCATCGTCTTGTCATTATTTCTAGTCAATATATTGAGTGAAAATGTCGATGCAGCGGGGGAAAATGATCTCAATCCTAAAAATGTTGATCTGTTATCAAGAATACAAATAAATTTACCTGTTGAAGAAAATGTACAAGTTGTAAAGACTATAAAATTAGAATCTAAAGAAGAAAATGATGAAAATGGGTCTGACAGTAACGAAAAAAATAATGAAAAAAATAATGAAAAAAATGAGAAAAAAAAAGAGGAAACATGGAAAGGTGAATTAACAAAAATTGTATAAAAAATATTTTAAAAAAAATTATCTAGTTTGGCTATTCAGTTTTTTGTCTGTATTTACCATCAGCGTAATCACCATACCCTGTGCTCTGTTGGTTTATTTGAAAGACAAGCCAATTTTTAAAAAAATTCTAAGCTTTTTCATTTCTCTTGCTATTGGAGTTTTGATGGGAGATTTTGCACTTCATTTGATACCAGAGGTAATAATAATTTATATTATTAAATTAATTACGTAAGTAAATTACATTTCTAGTTGTTTTCTCCCGATTCTGACGAGGAACAAGAAGCGTCAACGCTATCACCAACAATGGTTGGACTTTTTATTTTAATTGGAGTCTTTGCTCTCTTTCAAATGGAACAATTTCTACACGGAATCATTAATCCAGGCGGTCATGGTCATTCTCACGGTCATGAAGAGCAACATGAAATAATTCACGATAAAGATTCTGATTCGTTGGAATCTTGCTTAGACGAAAAGGAACTTATTTTGAAAGATTTAAAAGTTGAACACCAATATCGTTTCGGAATACATCCACTTGTGTGGGTTATTCAGTTTGGAGATGCATTTCACAATTTCGTTGATGGGATGGCCATAGGGTAATTTATCATAAAGTTTTTTTCTCATTGCACTCTTAAAAGTGTAATTTATTATAAGCAAAATTTAACATGAAATTATAGTTTTATAATAACAAACTATGGTTTTGTTGCCTGTTTTTTTCGATAAAAAAAATGGCGCAATGTTATTATGTTTCATTATTTTATACAGCTTAAAATTAACTTTAAAATAATATAATGTTAGAATTGCCTATAAACGTGGCTTCTACTTTGGTCTCTCTTTCTCTCTCTCCATTTTATGCCACGAATTGCCCCACGAAATGGGTAAGGTGTCATTTTAAAAAATTTTGTGTTTGTTTTTTAATTTATTGTAAATATTCAGGACACTACGCCATCATGATTGACAGTATAAAAAGAAAACGTCCATGGCTATGGGCAATCGGCTTACATATGATTTCTGCAGCCAGTTGCTTTACTGGTATGATTATAAGCCTGACTTTAAATACATCCCCAAACGTCAGAACAGCCATAATTGCGATAACGGGTGGATTCTTTATATATCTCGCAATGACTGATTTGGTAAAAAGTATTTTAAAAAATAGAAAATACAAATTTATTTTTTTAGATGGCCGAATTGGATCAATACAGACGAAAAAAGCCAATTTTAAACCTAATGCTGCAAAACTCGGGCATGATTATTGGTGTTACTATTATGTATCTTATCACTATTCTTGAAGATCATTTGAAGAATTTGACGGGTTGATGAGAGATTATAATATCAAAAATATTGTCAATATTATAGTAATTGTAATAATTATTGTAATTTTATTGAATTTATGGGATAAAAAATAAATTTATGTTGTAAATTTTGTACTCTTGATGAAAATTGACTAAAAAATAAATATATTGTACAATATACATTCATGAGATTATTATAATATGAGGATCATATGATATGATTCATATCCAAATAGAGCAACGTTAATGTATTTCGGTTAATATTTCGATTAATTTTACCAGATCAATCCAATACTCATAAATTTGATTATTTCTTAAAATGTTATTATACATAAAATCAACAACACATATATCTCATGCTACCAGTTACACCATGTATCATATCTCCTTTCAATTAAAATTAGTCCCAGTTGACAAAAATTTAATAGTGTCAATTTTTTTAATTTTTATAATTATTTAATGTTTTGATGTAAATTACAAGCTATATCATATTTAATAACGATACGAATCATACAATAAATAAATGATATTTTTTTTGCAGTCACATTTTTTTTAAATATAAAGAAAAATTATTGTTAATATTGTTATTTTAAAATAACAAAATATAAAAAGTTATATATTTTCATATAAATATATTTTATAAATTGAAAAAATCAATTCTACACATTTTTGTAATTACACACGTGATATACATCATGATGTATTTAATCAGCTGTTGAAAATAAAATAAAACAACCATTCAAATGCATTTTTACTATAATTATTTTTATAATTATATAAATAAATGCGTGTTTTAATTCATAGCCTTTGAAGCACTAAAAATGCTACTAAAATATAATTTGTTTACTATAATATTACTATATATTACAATATATTATAATATTTTAACAATATTCCCTTTGGTCCCAAGACTAGAGGCAATTGATTGACGGACAAGAACGTTTTAAATTTCTCAAAACGTTTACATAAATTAACAATTTTTATTTCAAGAGTCTCGTCCTTAAAAAATTAATGTCTGTTGGAATAAAATGATGAATTATATTTTTAATTATTCTCTAATGCTTAGTTGTTATTAATCTAATACGCATCTAGTTTTTTTTTAGTTTACTGTAGTGGTCACACAAGATTATTGCGTGTCTACTAACATTATAATTACAAGTTATTATAAATTGTATCCACAAAGTTTACAGACAAACATGTTTTTAGTTATTTGTAATAATATTACAATTTAAACTTTAGCCTAAAGTTTCGTTAATACTTATTATTTCAACGTTATATAATTTATAATTATTTATCATGAAATATTTTTGAGTTGCATCATTTTATTTGCACATTTTCACAAATTTACCTTCCAATTGGCATCAATAAAATTAAATTCACCTATAAAAGTCGCCAATAAATTATTCTAACGTAGTTTTTAATTTTTAGTACAAAAATTATTATTATTACTTGTAATTACTATTTAATAAGATAAAATTTAAAGGTAAAGGTAACGGAATATAAATGGCCTGGAAATTTTCCTTTTTTAAGAGAAATACATGTAGTTTTATCTTTATAGTGTTATTTGTCGGATTTATAAATGGGAAATGGAATAATAAGAGAGCTCTTCAAGGAAAGAGTGGCGATGAGTATGACGTGGGGCTTGAATATGAGCAGAATTATATTGATGATGGACTAGATTGTAGAGAGGATTTTTATAAAGGTATGAATTTTTTTAAAACAAATTTTTCTGGGTCAATAATTATAATTTATTTTAGATGAAAACAAAAAACTCTACATCATCAACGCTTACTTATTAAAAAAACTAAGCTACATAAAATCTGACCTCCTTAGCACAGTACACATTTTATCCTCACGTTCTCTTACCCAAATAAAAAACATTGAAAAAGAACTACATCGTTATAAAAACCGTCATCAATCCAAACAACAAGCACTAGTATTAAATTCAAAAAAATATCGGAAAAAAATGATAGAAAAATCACTAAAATATGACACAGATACTCTTAGAAATGTCATTTCTCGTAAAAATAATGGAGGTAAGTTGAGAAAATTTAGAAATTCTCCATTCTACGCTACTAAGGATGTTAAAAACACTTACAAAACTGTTCAAAATTATAAAAACGACAAATACATTAAAAAATCTCAAAATTTTGCCAATTCTGTTGGTAAACATGCCAAGAAAAAAAAAAACAGTATTATCAACTACAACCCCAACTATAAATCAAAAATAATCCCACGAAAAATTTGCCCTGACCAATTTGATTTACCGAAAAGTGCCATTTTTGGAAATGATAATTATAACAATAATCATTGTTATCGATTTTCGAAATTTAAAGCAACATGGTATGAAGCTCTCGATTATTGCAAAAATTTAGATTCTGTTTTGACAATGGTTGAAAGTAAACAAGAAAGGAGTGATTTGAATCAAGTGGTAGGAGAATATAGAGGTTATTAATATTTTAATTATTAATTAGTAAGTAATAATTATTAATTTAAGATAATGTATGGACTTGTGGTTTTTTCTCTCCTTTTAAACGCACGTGGTTTTGGAACAATTCTAGTAGAATAGCACACATTGACAAAAATTTAAAAATAGATTCTATTAATTATCAAATTAGTAAAGATACAAACACGTCATTTTCATCAAGATTGTGCCTTTTATTTAAGAATAATAAAGGGAACATGACTGGGATAGCATGTAGTTCAAGGAATCGATTTGTTTGTAGAGCTAATAGTCTGTAATAAATTGTTTAGAGTTATTTTTTAAAATAATATTACAAATAAATGGACCTTTTAATTTTTAATTTAAAGATATCTGTAACTCTTCCATCTCTCTATTGTTTTTGAAAATAACGGAATATTACATGTGTTGTTTATAAACTGCAACAATCGTATATGCAATTGATGATATGAATCTTTAGCCACATTTGGATTATATGCATTTTTCCAATGTCCCAAATCATAAAATGTGCCAGATCCAGTGTCGTACAGATTTATCATATTTTTTAACCCAATTAAAGCATGTTTGTATAATTTTTCTGCATGTGAATCCTGTCCTAAAAATGCCATATCATATAGACCAATAATGGCATGCATATGTCCATTTAAAACGTGATTTGGTATATTCAATGTAGGATATTCTTCAAACCACAAATTGAAATTTTGTTGGTTACCATGAGACGTTTCAGAGCATTCACCGTTGGATGAAATAAAACAGGTAAAAGATCTTTCGTCTAGTTCATATGACGTTGAATGATAGTTTTGTAAAACTTTTTTGGCAATAGTTTGATATTTTGATGAATAATCGTTGTATTGTTTTTTTAATAATTTATCTGCCCGTAAGAGGAGAGAAATTGCTTGTCCTACTGCCATTCCAGAGTACCATTTCCCGGAAGAGAGTTTTTGATTGTAATGTTTGTAGTCGTTATTTATTGGCCAGTTGTAATTGGAATCAAGATTCTGTAATTTAAATAAAAATTAATTTAAGAAGTTTTTAAAAAATTTATAAATGAAAGAAAATAAATGAATATATTCTTTTTATAAAACACAGAATTTTGTAAAAAATTAAAATAGATTGTAAATGACCAAAATTTATAAAGGCATTTGAAAAAGTACAAAACAAAAAAACAGATAAATAAATGAATATATTCTTTTTATAAAACACAGTATTTTGTAAAAAATTTAAATAGATTTAAAAAAGACCAAAATTCTTAACATTTTGAAAAAAATTGATATATCCATTTGAATAAAAACTACAAAACAAAAAACAAAAATCAAAAATCAAAAATCAAAATAAAAAAAAAAATTAATATATTTGACAAAACATATAAAAAGTTAAATGGTCATTATTACCTCCTCTAGCCACTTGACAGCATGCATCATCCTCTCAAAATGAGCAGTCTTTTGTAAACTAATACTCTCTATTTTAAAACAACTAACTTGTATTTCAACCAATTGAAATTTGTACCTCTTTCCCTTATACCGCATCATGTGAAAAGCATCGGTATTCCAATTTCTAAAAAAATTAGATCCACCATAATCAGAATTTCCCTTTAAAAATTGACTTTCTTGTATATTAAAAGTGCACGTGTGGTTTATTCTAACGAACGACTCTGTGAAATTATGAACATTATACACAAGATTGAGAAACTTGTGTTTTTGTTTTAAATCCACATCCTCCTCTTTGTCAACTTGAGATTCATCATAACCAACTCGAAGTCTAACATGGAATAATCTACCTAGCGCGCAATTAATTTTTAATATCGGTAAAGTAACATTTTCATTATTTCGGAATTTTTTATAAAACACGTGACTATTAGAATCTTGATTTTTTTCACTAATTGTAAAATTAAACATTTTAGCACTTTTTGTTTTTTGAAAGATGAATTTTGAGTAGTAATTGAGGCCAAATTGAGAAATTTGTGTGGGAAATTCAAAACTACCTTTGGTCGGTTGAATAAAGTTAATTCGTTGAGGTACGTCTAAATGAATTTTAAAATCACAAATAAATGCACCTTTTTTTAATCAACATTATAGGGGTGTGCGATTTTTAAATTTTTAAAATAAATTAAAAAAGGCGAGTTGCTACAATAAAGATCACGAGAAATAATGATATTTCTAAAAAAAAAATTGAAAAACCTTTAAAATTCGCCCCACGCCTTCCATGGTAAAGTTTTTTTAAAAATATGCATCCATTTTATTAAATACTCCTTTTAAACAAATTTATTGCTATTTATAACAAATTTTATATTTGGACATTAATCATGCTAATGGATAGATTACATTTTACAGTTTTAAAATTAAAAATTCCTAAATTTTAAAAAAGGGGTTTTAGTATTCCCCTTTTTCGGTCAAATCTCTAACGAGTTGCATATATATTTATGTGATAGGTGGGATAATTGCATTTAACCTCCCTCAATAACATATTTCATTTTGGTTATAAAATATTATTTAATTAACTATGGTTTTTTTAAAAGGTTGTAACGATCTAGTGCAAATGTACTTGTGAACTATTTGCCTTTCCTGATTATAAAAAAGTTTTCATTTTTTTTATTGTCGTATTATTTTATATTGAATTTTAACATAATTTTCATAAAAATATTTTCGCGTAATTAAGCGGTAAAATCATCAGGTCAAATTTTTAATGAAGAAAAACTAAAATGTCTTTAAATTATCCAAAATTGATTTTACATAGGTTAAAAAATACTGTAAAAAAGGTGGTAAAAATTAATTTATAATGCAATAGTAATTACATTAAAATATAATAAATAATGCAATCTAACTTTATAATTGAAAACATTTGAATAAAAAATCTAAATTTAACGAAATTAATGATCAAATGTGTTTATAATTGAATTATTAATTGTAAATATTTATTATAATTATAATTATAATAATTTATTCTCCTAATGCTGATCGATATAATTATAATCGAAGAAATTATGTAAATATTCCAAGTCAACGATTATTAATTTCGAACTTTATTGCACTCATTATATTGGTCAAACGTGGGGCAAATTTTTAATATTTTTAAAAAATTTCAACGGCGTTTATAATTTTGAACACTAAGCTATATAACCTATCTTCACGTTTTTTCCGAATTTTTTTTGCACACCTCCAATCTCCAACCTCTAACTACGTTTTGTTGATAACAAAATAGATAATTTTATCAATTTAATATAATGTTGAAGTGTAAAAATGTTGATCAATACAATTTTGAATAAAAATTGTCAAATCCTGGACCAATATATTGCAATATTACCTTGAATGGACATTCGATGCACATACTTTCTGTATTCGACACTTGTGTACGGAACGATTGCATAATAGTCAAAATACATTTGTTGCAATTGTACGTGAAACTGCATCTCCAAAATCTGTCTGTTAATTTTGTAAAAATATGACAAACAAAACCCAAATGCTATCAGAGCAAAGAGAACGGTAAGCTTGATTTTTATTTTAACCATTTTCGTTTTTTAAAATTATTTTAAAATAATTTATGCTGAAAATTACTTCATTTATATTATAATAATTATATTACTTTATATATAAAATTTCATTGGGTCTAAAAATTACGTAAATTTTCAAGTTTTCACTAAAACGTTCTGTAAACTTTATACAGTGGTTTGATGGTGCTTTATAGTGAGTCAAACTCTTATGAAAAATGCTGGTATTGATTTTTTCAAGATAAATTTTTGTAAAAGGATGTAAAATTCTATCGAATATAGCTTGAGATATAGTGTATAATATAATATGTATTATAGTCACTATATTATAATTCTACTGGCTCATGAACTAATAACAAATTATTAATGATACTATAGATTTTTATTAAAAATGTTTAATATTTATCATGTAATTTGATATTTGGGGTAATTACATTATTTCTATCAGAATATTCTAATATTTACACGAATAAAGATATAAAATATAGACAGGATTTTATCAACACAACAATTTAAATTTTAATAACAATTTTTAACACGTATATTATATAATTTTATCTTTTTGCGACTTTTAGTACTATTTTTTCAATTTTTTCTTTTTGTAATTCAGTTTTAGTAATGCTGCCGCATATTTGACCTTTACTGTTTATCACTGTAATGTGATTATAGCCTACTTTTAACAACATGTTGGAAACGTTTGTTAGGGGAAAGTTTTCGGGGACGAAAATGTTGTCCGAGTTTATAATATCAGACTAAAAACATTTCAATACAATTTCAATACAATTTTTTCAATAAGTATAAAGTTTATTACAAAATCTATCGGCATATCTTCGTAAACTATGCTATTGAATGCATATCTATTCAAAGTTGCAATCAAATGAGAATATGATTCAAAATCAATATTCTTGTGTAGCTATTTTTTAAAAAAAATATAATTATATTTAATTAAATTTAAATAATCTTTAATTACCATTTCTGCAGAAATTTTTAACTGTAGTGTACCATTGTGTATTTTTATTTGTGGGGTGAAAGAAACACACATGGCTGACAATAGAACACTCTTTTCAACGGTACCCATATTACCTTCTTCGTTCTTGATGAAATAAATTGAAGCTATAATATTATAATATATAATATAATAAATTAATAATAATTATGACGTATTACCTTCAGTATCTGTGATTGTTTTTGCTACATTGTATAAAGTTTCTAGATTATTGAGTATAACTAAATAGTTTTTAAAAATTAACATTAAAAAGCTTGTAAAATGTAAAGGTTTAAATTAAAAACCCATGTTTCGATTCATTATATGCTTTGCCCAGAAGAATTTTAAATTAACTCTAAATTGTTAATTTTTAAAAGTTAAATTTTAAATTTTAAAAAATTTTAAAAAATGTAAAATTACTTGAATCCGTTATCGTAAATAGTTGGTGTTTTTTTTACATGCAAATTGTGGTCGAATATAGAACATGTCAACATGTATTCGTACAGAGATTCATTAAACAAATTAGCTGTAGCTTTTGCAATAATTGTTGTAATTAACAGTGGTATAATGTACATGGTACTACCGACCATCTCTATCTGAAATTTTTTAAAATTAAAAAAAAATTATTATATTATTTAAGTTTACTAAAAGTACCGTTACTGAAAACGTCAATCTTGTTATACCACTTAAATATGCGGCGCCCACTATAAAATAATATTTATATTATTTTATTTTAAAAAAAAAAATTGATACTTAATAACGACAAACACTTTATATCAACTGATCGGTGAAATAAATAGCTCATATTTTCTGAAGGTGAAAATGTTACAATATGTAGAGCTAGTAATCTGCCCATTAAACATCCAACGTAGCTAATAATTAATAATTATTTATTTTTCTAGAAATTTTTACACTGATGGTAAAAGTATTCCGGCAGATAGACCAAATCGTAATAAAAGTAGATTCATAAATATTAAAGTAGGTATTATGTATAGAAAGTATAATGTATGTTCATCCAAGTTTCTATCGTCCAGTAATATTTTTAGTGAATTAGGAATATAGACGTTGAGCAAGTTTCCAACTATAAATTATATTCACACAATAATTTTAAATATGGTACCTGGACTAAAAAGTGTTTCATTTCCCTTATTATTATGACAATAGCTATTTAATAGAAACATGTTTGTTTGGGGATGACTGGAACTAAATTTAACAATTTAATTGTAATTATTGAAAGCTAATTATTTATAATATTAATTTATATAACTTAAAAGTTTCCATCCAACAGTTTTTCGATACACATTTTACACTTTCACAATAACTAAGTAACGGTATGAATGTACAGAAAGCTGTCCAAAAGAGCTAAAAAAATTAAAAAACTTTTCTAATTTAATATTAATTAATACCATAATTAATAAAATCATCCCATAACGAAGAATTAACACATGAATTGTACTTTTGATTTTATTTTCCAAAAATTCTTTAATTTTCGTCATTTTTTTATACAAACACACAACAAATGACCCAACAAGTCCACCAATTATTCCAATCAACACAGACAAAGGGATCAATATCAAATGCTTATAATGTCATTTAAAATCAACCATTAAAAAAAATACAAATATAAATTTAAAATTTAAAAAAAATTAATACCATATTTGACTGTACCGTCTACAATAAATGTGTATTTTTAACATTCATAAAATAAATGTTTAATTAATTACCATATCATATATGAACTTTTCATATCTCATATGTCCATATGGTAGAACACCGTAAGCAGTTTGTGTTGTAGAAAATAATAAATTTTTTGTGATAGTGGCCAAGATGCAGGTATACACGATTAGAAAGAAATTGAGTTTATTCAAATTTGGCATCTCTTCTATTACATACAGTAAGCCACCAAATGGGGCTGAAAATGTACATGAAACGCCAGCAGCAATGCAGTATAGTGTTATATTATTTCTAAAAAGATTTTTTTAAATAAAAAAAATAGTTAATAATAATTACTCATTTGTGACATTTCTAAGACTTTTAAAAATTTGTATTCGACCTTTGAAAAATTTAATATTCATTCTAAATAAATATTTTCCAAACATGGCAGACATTAACACTATAGGGCCTTCAACACCCATTGGAAGTCCACTTCCAACAGTAAACACTACTAACACAAATCTAACGGATAAAACACGTATGCTGGATTTGATGGCATTGGTATTTCCATTCATGAAACTCATACAATGTGTTATGCCAGAATATGAAGAATCTGGAATCCACTAAAATTTTATTTTGATTTGATCCTGACCAAGCTAAATACGCTGATTCGCATAGAGTGCTTAGTTTTTATCCATCACGACAAATTTTAAATATACTTTCTTTTTAAAAATTTCGGTTTTAGGCTAAAATTTAGCCAATATTTTAGTTGTTATATTTAGATAACTCTTTGACCGCAATAGTACAGAAAAATTGTAAAAAAACATTAAATGATTGGCCAAAATTTTTTGTATACTTTTATTGTATAATTTTAAAAAGCAGATCATAATTTAAGAGAGTAAAATAGCTATTTTAGAATTTACTATGATGAAGAGTTTATTGAGATATAAAAAAAGATAAGTTGTTTTCTAAGAAAAATAAAACTTCAAATTTTAATAAATTATTACAACCTTCGTAAAAAAATATATATAAAAGCTTTAAAATGCAATAATGAATTTTAAAAAGTGATTAAATTTAAAATTTACCCCCATAATGTAAATTTTTGTTTAGCACGAATATTTGTATTATAACGTTTAAATTAATTGATGTAAAGTGTTCAATATAGAGTTTGTTAGAAAGTTTATGATCTGATAATTCAAATAGTATAATTTGGTACCACGGTTGTCAAGTAGTTACCAATATATGCTTACGATTATGTTAACTAAACGAAAAAAAATTTAAATGCAAATATCTCAAAAAGGTGACGTAATTGAAAAAAAAACTAAACATGTGAATCGGCATACTTTTCTGTATCAGAATCAGTTAAGTGTATATCAACTAACACAAATAAATTTGATTTTGTTAGACAGTGTTATCAATAAAATTTAATTTATTATGTTGAATAATTTTATAAATTTTATATAAAAACTAAACTTTTTAAAAAAAAAAATTAAAGTAAATTTTCACCCTGAAATAATTTATAATAATTTTTAAGTTATACCACCATCAACACGAAAACAACTGTTATCATTACTACCCTTATGCCCAAGTTGATACCAAATATGGTGACAATTTCATATGTTGGACTTTTGTAATGAAACATTATTTGTATATTTGACAACAATAATGTCATGTGCTGTATATTGAAAGCTATAAATCCTATAAAAAGGGCAACAAACGAACATGTAGCCAATTTTTTCCATCCAGTACTAATAATTTTAAAATTTAAAAAAAAAATGTAAATTATTATTATAATAATAATTAATTATAATAATTATTAATATAATACCGACCACTGACGTTTTTTAACCAATCAATGTAAATATTACAGTAAAACTGTCGGCTATATGTTGCCTTTGTAGGCTCTTTTAACACTCCATTGCTGTCAAATATCGCATGTTTAAAAAATGTAATATGTTGATCTTTTTTGTGCATTTTTATGAAAAATTGTTATAAAAAAGATGTGGAATATATTGGAGAAATAATCATTGAATTATTGTAATCGATTCGGATACACTGTACATACAATATAATTTACTTTACTCTACTTCACTTTTGCTCAAAGCATTTTTAAAAATTGATTTAGAAATTTTATAAACCATTTAAGCGAAAGTTGTACATAATAATTATATGGCTAATTAAATTTTAATGTACTTAATCATTGATTAGTAATCAACATAGATGACAAAATGTTTTATACCTTTTTCTTGAGCCTCTTTCTTTTAGATTTTTTAATTGTAGTTTCATGATCTTTGCATTCAACCAAGTTATTTGTTTTTAATTCATCCGATAATAAATTTTCAATCATTGGGACTAAACCTTGTTGTAATTGAGACTTTTTCATTTTACTATAGACGATGCGTATGGCATCCAGATGTCCCAGAAAGTTGTACTCGATATTTTTTAATTTTCTCTCCAAATCGTTAAATACTTTAATATTACCTCTTGTGTTTTCATCATCCTTTAAATTTGTATTTTTTTCCGGAAAAGATTTTATGTTTGTTTTTGATAGGGAATAAATGTTGGATATAGCCATTGTTATTTGTCCGAAAATTCCCCTTGATAATACTCTTCTTTTAAGAGCACTTTGACTATTCCTTTCCATGCGCATGTTTCTAGATCCAATGGCTTCCAGTTGTTTCAATTTAATATTTTTTACATTATTAAACTTTATAATACTCTCGTTGTAAGATTGAATCAAATTTTGATACTCTAGCTTTTTATCCTCAACAGAACTATAGCAATCATTCACGTTTTCAGACAGATGGCTGTTTGTTTGAGTCAGGGTTTTAAACCTAATCATGAGGTAGTCCAATTTTGATTCTTGGTTGTCGTCAATGTAATTGGAAGGTAACAGTTGAATAACGTCAATTATGTAGTTTTTGTACATTTTCATGTCGATAATTTTCTTTTTTATAAGAGTCAATTTTCCCGAACTGGACATTTCTTGTTGAACCAGATACGCGTGTTCATCAGTCGCAAGTCCAAATGCTCTCATCTCCGTTTTATACTTGCTCAATGCTCTTTTTTCTTTAGTTGATATATTGTCAACAAAACTTTGAAATTTTAAAATTCTCTCATCCAAATCTGCACGGTTAATATCCAATTTCAATTGCCTTTCTTTACATTCAGACATGCGTTTAGTGTAATCTTGTCTTTTTAGGTTTAATTCGTTTGAAACATTGTTGAGATCTACCGTTTTACGTAAAACGAGAGTTTTTTGCAGAGTTTTACGGCTATTTGTGAGTAGCTTTATGGCAGATTTGTCAATATGTTGGAGGTTGATTTCATTGGTAGGAGTTTCAAATTCAACGTGTTTTTCGGTAAATGTTGCTAAAAAAAGTTTTTTTTAAATTCGTATTTATTTTACCGTGATTCTGCGCGTATTCATGACTCAATTGTGTGAGGAAAATATTTTTCGTATCGTACAACTTGTCATTTATATAATCGGGATTCGTTTCTTTTGATTTTGACTTTTTCGACATTTTTATAAACTATTTTCAAAGGACATTAAATGAATTTTTTATAAATAAATGCGATATATCATATATTATATATACTGCATTTAATTTTTGTTTCATAGTTTCTATTGCTTTTACCAAGCAGCGTTTTTATTTTTATTTATTTTTTCCTTATTTTTTAAAATATATTTTTTGTTTATTTATTTACTTTGCGTAGAATTATTGCTTGCTTGAAATTTTAATAAAATTAAAATTATTTTTAAAAAAATATATACATGTTATATGTAATTTTAAGTTTTATCTAAAAAAACTAATTTATCTAACCAATAAATTCAAATTTCTAATTTATATATTTTTATTGCATGAAATTGTGCCATGTTTCTTTAATTACTTGCTGTTATAGGCTGGAATGTATCCACAAATATGGCCGCAAATATTTGCGTACCAAATCTAATATATCGAGCTTTTTTTATACTTTAGCTTCATTATATTTAAATTTTTACCCTTGAAACATGACATTCAATTTGATTTTTGCAGTTTATTTAGGTTTGTGTTTTTTTGATGGGACTTTTTCTACTGTAGTTTGCAATTCAACAGGTAATTCAAATTAGTATGGTAATTTTAAATTGGTGGCATTTTTAGAAACGCCTGACTACTGGCCAAAAGGTGATTACACGTTACTTAAATCTACAGGAGATTGTCCAACGAGTGGGAATTGGACAGAAAGTATATTATTGCTTTAAACAATTTGATTTCAATATTTTTTTCATTATTTTTTTATAGTTTTTTTTAAATATTTTAGGTTCATTGCAGTTTAGTCGATTTGAAACAATCATGCTTACCGCAGGATCTAAACTTGATTTGACCGCAGATACATTAAAGTTTTGTTCTAATTTTCAAGATACAGGAAATGATTGGCCCATAGGTTAGAAATAAAAATTATAATTATAATTTATTAGGGTCTTATTGTGTTTTCAATAGTGGCAATTTTACAATATGCCCTCCTGATATGCGCAATGTTTACAATTCATATTATCTTAGTATGGGGTCTAATGAGACTCGTTTATATTCCACTGGAGATTATTTGGGTCCGATATTTTTCAGTTCGAGAAATGGAATGAATACTGCCTTTTGCTGTGGGAATAAAGAAAAGGTAGATATAAATATTTCAAATAAGATGACTCTACCAACTAATAATCCCTTTTACCTTTTGCCCGATTTTCTAGATGAATGTTCAGAGGTTACTGGAATGTCTATTAAGAAGGAAATTTTGACGTTGAAATCGAAAAAGACTCCTATCAATGTT
>JAUZND010016673.1:0-83612 GCA_034780555.1 Coelogynopora nodosa | reverse complement strand
GGATCAAGACGATCACGAATAACACGATTAGGTGCATTCATGAGAAACTCATCTTCTTCGTTATCTTCGTAAAAATCGTAAAAATCCACAAAATCCATTTCAGATTTCAAAGAAACATACAAAAAAAGCGTTCAAACCTGTATGTAAAACTGTAAAAGAATGAATAATGAATGGCTTAATATTGGGTAATGTCTGTTGCAAACTTTTACATTAAATAGTTACAACAGTGTAGTACCTTTGCTACGACGTAAGTTACTACAAGCTGGTGCACACGATTTTCATCAGATTACGTTAATAGTAAGTTACTACACGCTGGTGCACACCAGCCAATGAATTATAGACTAACAATTTGACAGTCATGTTTATTTCATTAGATTTGTTCCTGATTTCGCTACATTTTTTAAAGTTTTGTAATACCTACATATAGTACATGTTGTTTTTCGTAATCCATTTATTTGGATCGATTAATTATTATTATTATTATTTTAAGGGGCCCCTCCAATAAAAATTATCTTCCGGCGCCCCTGAGATGTTATGAAGATATTATGTAGTCTAGATATGTATAAATATTATGTAGAACCGTTATGACTCATGGTCAAATGGGTTAACTAATTAAAAATGGTTTAATTAAATGTATGGTATGAAAAAGTTATATATTATTATAGAGGTATAAGCAATTTTCAATAAATATTTTTTAATCAAATTAGTTTCCTATTATGAATTGTTTTTATTGTGTTTTCAAATCAAATTTTAAATGTAAGTTTTATTTGAAATTTCGTTAAATAATTTGTATATCCCTACCTTAAATTAGTTCCATAATAGGATAATAGTTTACATCATATAATAGGAAAGTAGAGGATCTAGTAATAATTCACTCTTCAAATTAACACTGCTTAACATATATTTGAAATTATAAATCAATTAAAAAGTGTAAATATAACGCCACCTTTTAAAATGTTGGTTGCGAGTCTGGATAGGCACCATATTATAGTATATTGTAACTACGAATTGTGAAAAGTATTTTTTGCATTATGTGATAAATTGTCGTAAATCGCAATTTTAAAATGATGACCATATATGTTGTATTCTGTATAATATAATGAAATCCTTGAATTACTTTAACAAGCTTATTGATAATTTTGTTACAATAAGTTAACATTAATTAAAGGAAATTTTTTTTTATCCTCTTGTGATTGCAGATTAAAATAACGATAGACCTACTTATATTTTATTAATTGTTCTAATTCTTATAATTTAGGCCTTTGAGAAAAAACGACAAAATGGAATAATATATAGTACTATACAAGTATACAATGTTTGTTTAAAATACATTAACAATTCAACAGGCTTCTTCTTGTGCAAAATCAAAAATTTCATCTGCTTTCCTAACCATGTAGACCTATAGATTTTGACGATTTTTGTTGAGGATAATATCTAGGTACATTACATATATTTTTTATAAAGCATGCAATAATAGATACATTTGTAACTTGTTTTTTATGTTCTTTTGGCTCTTTCATTTAACAATATACGCCTACAATGATGCGCATTAAATTGTCGGCATACTGGCCCAATCAGAAAATTGCAGGTTGAGTCATGCGTGCATTATGACCTATTTTGTCAATCTGTTTTTCTTTCAGAATAATGATGTAATAATCTATAATTAAATAAGTTTTACAAACCATTTATTATATAATATTTTATTCTTAATCATTATTTATATAAATTGTAATAAAACCGATGAATCACCTTTCGCTTCAAAAAACTAATTTTTTATCATGTAATAAGTTACGTGGCATTAAATGTTTTTATTAATTTTGTAGTAATGAATATAAATAAATAGATGATATAATATAAATTTTATATTATATCATATAATAATAAAATATTATATTTATATTATATTGTAAAAACAAGTCATGACCCACGCACGACTCGAACCTGCAGTCTTCTGATTCGAAGTCAGACGCCTTATCCATTGGGCCAGTAGGCCGACTTTATTATTAAATGTTTTTTTCTTCTCTGCACAATATATAGATATTGCGAAATCTAAGATTTAAAAAGCATAGAAACCAATGTTTTTTGAATTAATTAATAGAAATTAAAATATATTTACATAGGCATTATATTATTAAATTTATAGAATCTTAAAATTAGAGTCATGACCCACACATGACATGACCCTAATTCAAATATTTTTTCTTTATAATGTTAAACAATAACACTCAACCCAATATATTATAATAACATTACACAATTTCGAAATTTAAAGAATTATCGTACTTTCATTGTTAATGAGTAATTAATTAGCTTGAATAATATTTATTCTCTTTGCATATATTATTATAATTGTAATACTTTTTTTCTAGAATGGAAACCAATTCTATGTGAACGCACCGATTGTCCTAACAAAGCGAACAAATCTAATGCAATGAAGGTTTGTATGAACATAAAAAAACAAATTATCATATGTAACTTCTGATATTATTTATAAAACAGATGTTACAATTTAGCATAAAGTATTGGTAGTATTATGGGTGCAATGTGTTGCTGTGCGCAAGGCATTATAGACACTTCGTGATTGAACTAATTTATTACAGTAAACTACATTAAATTGTTATATAATGAATCCTCTAGTAAACCAAGCTCTAATTATACTGTCTTGACTTTACTTCCACTCCCATTAATCGGTTGTTCTCTGTAGATGAGTGTGGAGCCCAGTATTGCCGCCCAGTATGCCAACAAGCCTCCTCCCTTCTACATCTGTTTGGACTGTGCTGACGCTCTCAACAGGAATGGAATTGATCAACTTATTGACGTTCTTCTCCCCATGAAACAGGTTTTAGATATAGTCCACTAAAGTTGCTAATTATTGTTCTTCGTAAAATATTTATTAAACAATCATGTTCCTTTAGTTGATAATTGGCATTTCTTGAATATTATTTGACACTTAATTATTATTCTATTCAATTTCAGATATGTCAAAAAAAATAGGCCGCTTTGCTTTCTATAATACAGAAGAATCTAAATAATTTTAGTAGCTTGTAAATGTTATATATTATTATTAATTGCAGTACAATATGTTGAACAATGTAACATATCGCAGATTTTTGTAAATTAGTGGCATGCTTAAAATTTTTTTGGTTTTAAAAAAAAATTCAATTCTATTTTATTTTATTATTTAAACAACATTTAAATTGTGATAGATTATTGATAAATTCTATATTTTCATAATACACTAAATGAATGAAGGATGAATAATAAAATCTTTAAGACTCTACACATTTTCCAACTGTCGAATATGCTTCAATTGATATGAAAGATTTTAAAAAACATTCTATTATTTTAATTTAATTGTATAGTTAATATTATTAATCTCTATAGCTTGACCAATGGATAAGGCGTCAATGGACTTCGAATCAGAAGATTGCAGGTTCGAGTCCTGCGTGGGTCATGACTTGTTTATTTTTTAGTAATCATTTTAGAAAATTCAATAAATTATTAATTAATTATGAAGGGTTAGTAAGACTTTTAGTATGGTTATAATTAACTATAAAATAATAGGATTTTAATAAATGAATATAATTTTTTTAATCTTTCAAATATACAATTGTGGCATATTCTCGATAGAGGGTAAATATGGACAGATAATATAGTTTACATGTATCGAATAATACTAGAATTTAGCAATAGGCCTACTATACGAGTCCCACTTTGCAATTAACATGAGAAGCGATTGTCGCGAAGCAACGAAACTAAAGTTGAAATTATTCAAAATTTTCTGCGACGCCGCGCGACAAAATGTATATGTATAGTTCAATGCAAATTATGTAGAAACATTAAAATATATGACGTGTCAAGTCGTGCTTTGTGAGAACTGAAATTAATTCTTCGACGCTCCATCGCGTCGCGCTTAGTGGGTATAGACCTGGCTTTATACTTGACTAACGATGTTTGATTGGCCCCACAGGTGAGCCCAATATGCGAGTCGAGAACCTGCCGAAGTCAGAAAAACACGGCGTTTGCCACCTGTTTTTCCTTCGAGTGTACCTTTCTCAATGGTGGCCGTCCGATACGTTTCTGCGAGAACTGCCACGTCATGCGCCACCATACCAGCACTACCAACCGGCATGTTGTCCAAGTGAGGATGTTTGTTTATATGTGGTATGTTAATACAGAATAAATGATATGTTGCATGTAATTATTTTTTCTAAAATGAACTAAAATTTATTTATGTTTAGACTAATTTCTGTTTCATCAATATTAGCTTTTATTGGTTTTTATCAGCTGATAAAAAATTAAATGTTTGGAGTGGGATTGTCCTATATTTTATCTTGACTAGGTATTTTTTCAATTTTTTTTTATTAAAATGTTTGTTTTATTTATAATGTTGCGAATTATATGATATTATATCTAAGATATTATATAGATAAATATGGCTTCCCACTGAAAAAATATATATACCCTACTAATTTTGGTAGCGGTAGCAAGTTTTTCTGTTATAAAATTTGACTAAACAAGTAATCAAATTTTGCATAAAATAAATAAGCTATGATTTATTGAGCTAATTGAAAATGTAGCATAATGTAATAATATGTATTACGTCATAATTTTATAACACATGTTTGTAAGTATCAATAATTAAAAAATAAACTATTCATATAATATTATATATTATTATACTATATACACTACCCACCCATATATCGTATTATAGATTTATAAAAATAGATTGAAACCAAATGATGTGAAATTATAATTTTTTAATTAATTATCCATAGCAATATCAGGCACTTTGGAATTATATTTAAACTGACAAGGGGTCAAACTGATCCACCAGCATTTAGCCTATACATTTAAATATTCTATAACAATTTAATACATTACAGTGCAATGTCGATTTTAATGATTCGTAATATATAATTTGTTCTCTAATGAGACTATTAGTTAGCTGTCCATATAGCGCGAAGATGTGCTAATTTATATTTTAAGTGAAAATAACGTTTTTACCCTATTTTTATCATAGTATGAAAAAAAATGCATACACAAATGAGAATTCAGATTATGTTTGACAATGTATTTACGAAACGTAAGAGTATTTCACATATTTTTTGTAATATTTATCATATTATATTCCACAACATAAGTGCAATACATAAAATGACCCGTCTATATTGGAAAGTATACTATCCATTGCCGCACATTTAACCGGAACCTTAATTGCATGCATGATAAACATAGATGGCCAATACATTTAATTTCACCATGCATGTGGCTAACTATGCAAAATGTCATATTTCCCCCTTCACCAATTCAACACTCTGACCCAGATCCCGCTACCTGAGGTGTGGGACAGTCCCCTCGACTGCCAGCCGTTCATGATCGAGGCGATCGTCAGCCTCTGCTCGGAGACGAAGCCCCGCTGGCGCCAGAACCTTCCCCAGGTGGCCGAGGAGAGCTCGAGCGGGGCCCGCGCCCTGGTCGACGCCGTCAAGGGGGCTGGGGGGGCCGGTGGAGGGGGGGGCGGTGGCGCCGGGGGAGCTGGGGGGGCCAGCAATGAGGCGGACCTACCGCTGCACGGTCGATACACGGATGATGACCACAAGGCGCTGGCGGTTTATGGGACGTTGCTCATTGGCGAGAAGTGTCGGCCAAGGAAGAATATTAACATTGTAGGTGACGCTTCGATTGATTATATTATATAGAATATTATGTTAGTATATATATTATGATGTAGACTTACCATGGATCTTCAACCGCTATAAACGTTATTCTTAGATCTCTAAAAATCGCCTTAGAAACATTTTTGAACTTTGAATGGTATACTGGATATCCGGTAATATTATTTTGAAAATCGTGCGAATACATTCATTCATCGATTAATTATTAATAAATAATTATTTATATTTAATAATATTTAATATTATATAATTATTAATTAATAATCATGTCATACGACATTTAATCGATTATCGTTCATGATTATGAGCGATAGCGGGTTCGATAATTTTAAAATGAAAGTTTTCGGCGTAACAATTTGATATTGTCGGAATATATTATATTAAATGCTAATTTAAAAATATGATTGATTCCCTTTTTATCATAAAATACTTTTAATAAATATTTTTACTATTACAGTTGTAGTAATCGTAGATACATGTAGATTCTCTTGTTAAATACATTTATTATTTATTTCATACTTTGTTCTTTAAATGAACACAACCTTGTAGTTTCTCATATAGCGCATGTAGTTTTTATTAATTCTATATCACCCATACCCTAACTAAACTTATAACACGCCTTTAGCTTTTTCTCAGTTAGTCTTTATCAAATTTAATAAATATTTATGCGAAATATAGGAAAATATAGTATAATTATGTACATGTTTAATTTATGTAAATCAAACTATTTTATTCTAAGAACAAAATTTTCCCTCTATTAATGTCAAGAGTATATTTTCCTCTTCCAGGAAATTTTAGGTCGGTTGATAGCTGCTTTATTCAATTGGTATCACGAGACAATTTACACAGCAGAAGGTACATTTTTGGATACAAATTAAATGTCATTCACGTTTATTTCTGTTGATTAATTTTGCGCATGTCAAAGAATAAATGAGGCTTACCTTTTTGACATCCTAATTACAGATTAGTTTGATGTTATTCCTCCGTTTTACATAATCTATTAATATCATTTATTATTTTAATATAGAAACATAGTGAAATCGTCATTCCGATGAATAACATACATAATTATTTTTATATATATTTATTATAAATTAATACGGTAACATTTTGCCGCTATGGTTTCGAGCTAGGCATAGACAAGTGTTTGTGATTATATAGGTATTTCATATTGAATCTAAAATCAGATTGCCTAATAATGAGTTTGCTAATTATTTTACATTGATTGTTCAGAAATAATCATAATACAAAATTTAATAGATCTAATCATAATTAAATTTGCTAACATTGAAGATAAGTTTTCATGTAAATTATTTTTATTTGTAAAATTGTATTTAAAATTCTGGCCAGCGCCATTAGATTACTTTATCTATTGAACTACATTTTACAGTGAATACAAAACATGTTTGAAATATCGATTTTAATAAAATTATTTCTTTTTAATTTAGTTTTTTTATAAAATATTAAATCGAGTTTTGTGAACAACTACACGGCATGTTTTGCAAATGATCCTTTTAATTTTATCCTATATCAGCTATTTGCACACACTGTCGATGTTACGGTAAAAAAGTTAATTACTAAGACTAATCATTTTCTAAGGTTTACTAAGTCTCACAAGCAAAAGTGTTATACCATTGTTGTCATAGCAGACATATTTTGTTTAAAATTAAAAAAAAAGTAATTACGCCTTGTTGTATATAATTTTACCGTAACAGCGACAGTTATGAAGTGTCCCTCCCACCCGGTAACCCTCTGTGTATGCTATCTTTTTTGTTATATTTCTCCCGGACAGTCTCGACAACGAATAAAACGAAGGGCTCTTTACAGGAAAGATGTAATTCTTAGCTCTCCAGTTTCTATCATTATTACTTATATAACTTTATAATACATTTTCTGTTCTTGTAAACATTTTTGACATCTTTGATTATTTAAATATCCCTCTTACTACTTTTGTCTGTGTTTTCTTTCTAAGTTTTTGTCATTTTTTCTTCCTCTTATAATTCACCTAGTTGTGTCTTTCGGTATATTTTGTGTTTTTGGAGCACGTCATCCTTGTTTGTATAATATACAAAACCGAATATAATGGAATATAATGGAATTTAACTATATGTCAATAATAAGAATGAATAATTTAAATTATTTAATATCGGGATAACGCATTTGTTTGTTTAAAGATTTTTTTTGAAAATACTAATATAAAGGATTTCGTAATTTTTTAAATTTTTACTCTATTATATAAATATTCTCAAAAGGATAATTTAATACTATTTGAATAAAGTAGACGACATGTTAGTTTGTATACAAAATTCTTTTTGGTTATCGAATAATTTTATGTTGCTTTTTATGTTCATAAATAAATACAAGAAGAACTAAACATATTTTTTAATTTAAACATTTATATGTTTATATATAATCAATATTAATTTAAAGGAAATATTTAGAATATAAATGGGAAATTAATAGTGAGAAAACACAGATATACAAATCATTATAATATTAGGTATACGTCAACGCTTTGCAAAGAGCTTAATATTAATTATATTTAAGTTTTGTGTGTTAGGTATTATTATATTAGTAGCAATGTTATTTGATTCATTAAAAAATTTATACATTAAAAAGGTGTTTATACAAGACTTTGTTATATATATATATATATAAATGCTTGTTATGAATCCAATATTGTTTAAAAGTACTTGTCCTAAATTATCTCATTGAGAACGCGTATAGAATAAATTTATACATCTCACATTTTATTTAACCTTTAGTGCATTACAATTTTTATCAGAAGCTTTGGTTTTTAAATTTGTGTTTTCAATAAATATTTTTGTTTAAACCTTAACCGGTAGGGGGTAACTTGCCATTTTTAAATATTACAACAAATTTGTGTGAAGATGTTTTTTTAATAATTCCAGTATATACAATTTTGTTGTGCATCTTTATGTTCAGTTTAAACTCTCTATTCTCAGACAGGGTAGGGTCTAAAAGCAAAAATGAAGTTTCATAGACAACTATTTCGTGTTTCTTGTAAATTATTTTTGAAAAATAAAAATAAATGCTTAAACATATAATTATATATAAATTATAATATTTTTTGTGTATATACCATGTTTAAAAAAACTTGAATTTTGTATTTATTTTAATACATTTTCGATAAATAATGTCCAATTTTATTCTATTTTCATTAGTTTTCAGATTAAATATTTTTTCATAAAATTAATAAAGGAATGTGAGAAAACTGGAATTTGAGTACAAATATTTAATAATTTACAATCGTTTATTATTACTATACTGTATGTATTATATATAGTATATAAGCTTCCAAATTTCATTAATAAAATCGCTGTTACTTAAGTTTTAATTTTCATCAATTTGAAGTATTTATACATATAAATCTTATTTTTCCCTATTCTATTCAATTAGTACTAAAAGATGCACAATAAAAACTATACACGACTCATTGACTGAAGTATAAAAAGATTTCACACAATAATATTTTTTATTATTTCTGCGATTATGGCTCGTCATTAAACAATAATTGTAAAAAAAGCATTCTTAATTTCTGTATTTTATAAAGTGTGTAGTTAATCTATATATAGGAAGGATACCCACCTCTCAAACGCGAAGGTGTACAAAGGAATTTAGTCATGCTGTTTAAAAAATATTTTCATAATTTTCATGACAGTATATTATACAATTATTATTTTAAATAGCCGTATTTAAATAACCAAAATTATTTTATAGACATCTATATGAGTCTACACGTATAATACACTTGTTCGCGGTTTGCTCTTATGCATGACAGATGATTTATGACCTTTAACCCTTACCCATCTTTTGCTCATTATACGTAGACGTCATGTTATGTAGACTATCACATTTCTTCATCTAACAGTTTCAACTTACACATACTTACTCTATTACTAACCCCTTTTACTGGATAGTCTTACTGTTATACACGACACCTTTTTGTACTGACTCCGTACTTGTCTTCATCGGATTTATACTGCCATTGCTAATGCCTCCATACCTATACTATAACTACTATTTACGCTAAAATATAAGTACTTAAAAAAAACTTGGAACCCAGAAACTTAAAAAAATATCAATGTGTTATTTGTAAAAGTTTATTTTAATTATTTAAATTGGAAGGCGTTACTTCTACTATTTAACTGAAAGCAACAAACAAACAAAACAGTTTTAACAAGTTCCGGGCATTCATTAACTAGCTATTCTTATTTTTTACATTAGCTATTTTTAACATTTTATTGTACAACTTTAACTTTTTACTACTTTAAAACAATTGTTTTACCAAAATATTTTTATACCAACGTACCTTCACTATCAACTATTTTCAAAGATGCTTTAATATATTTTTTCTTAAATATTGAGATACAATATACTAAATAATATCAACAGTTAGGGGTATAATTCTGGCTTCTTCAGCGTACTCCTAAGTGTACGATTTTGGGTACGTTTATAACAAGTATGCCATTTTCCTTCCGAATACCGCAAAACAAACCCTTAATTTTAACAGAGTTTATCTACTAAACGAATAATTTCGAATTAAAACACTATAGGTATTCTCTGACTAAATACAACATGTACACTAATTAGTGCAAAAAACAAACATTATACCTTCTCCTTCTAGAAACGCACAGAATTCTGGTTTATCTTAGCACTGCTCGCTGCATGTTAGTTTAAAATATAAATTATAGTGCTTACTATGCACCGTATTAAGCGATACTTGTTATGGTCCAAGTATTCTACGTATACATTATGATATTGATTTTAAATTTCACGTGGACTGGTTTCATTGGGGTAATTTCCCATGATTCACCTAAACTGAAATAAATTCTCTTTGTGCATGTTTACACTGGGTATTAAGCAGGATGGAATGATGATCTTATTTAGTACTATTTTATACTGAGGCGTCCAGATTAACCGCATACGACAGTGTTGCCCTTGTCTAATTATATACCGATTATTTAACGAATAAGATATTTACTTCCAAGAAATGACTAACACATACTTACACATTTCGTATAATTATAGTGTTTGAGGTATGTATATAAACTAAAGGGTTCTTTTTTATTTGTACTTTATTTCATTCATATTTTAGGTTTTGCATTACCGATTCTCGCCAATTAGTCTATTAATTTTTTTCTAGATGATATTTATATGTAGGCACTTATATATATATATAATATTATATTAGTAAAACAAATATACAATCATAAAAATCTTTATATCACAGTATCACATTTTAGAAATAACATGTTCAACTTTATTTGATTACATAGCTGAAACATCCCAGCCAATTTCATTGCTGATCAGTAAATTTAACAAGTATTAAATATTTGTGTTATTTGACTTTAATTTGCTTTTTTCAAAATCCCCTTTCTAGCATTACTCGTTCCCCAACAAATTGGTAAGGCATTGCTTGGCAATTAGTTTGATTAAAACCATGGTGAAACCATTTTTGTAACAAATTATTTTTCGGTTTTTGGATTGTTACTTTCTGTATTTCTAGCATTTTTTATAACACTTCAAAAAGTGTTCATCAATATACGTGCAGAGTTGTATTTGTTTTAAAGAAATGAAGAATATCTATATTGTTCTCTATAATATATTAAAAAAATATATATAGTTAATTTACATAAAGTACTAAATAAATAAAAGACCGATTTGAAAAAATATTAATACTTTCTAGAATTTATATTTTATAACTAAAATATTATATATTTAATGCTTAAAAGAGTTGTTGACTAATTTTGTTTACTGACTAATTGGTTTGTGGTTATTTTGTGATTAACAACTGTTGGTCATTGACATTGGTTAACTGAGCTGGTTTGTTGGCTGTGTTTTTAGTCATTGCATTATTATATCAGTCAAATTGTTTTATTTTTTTCATATGTATAGCTAGTGTTTTAAATAAAACAGTCTGAAAAAATGTTAACTATATAGTTAGTATTGGGTTAATTAAAGAAACCGTATAAATGGTTATAATGAAATTTTATAGTTTTCAATTAATTTTTATTTACAATATAAAGTGCAGCAATATTACACTGCATATAATTAAAAATGAATACATTTTACTCAATTATCTCAATGTTTTCCAGATTATAAAACATGTTATATATAATACTAATAATGTTATATGTATAAATATTAAAATTGCATTTGAAAAACAGTAGTTTATAGTATATTATAGGTATAACCGCAAAAATGTAAGTTATTAAAATAATTATCACCATTAGGTTATTTAACTGTATTCATTCTTGAAATATGATGTTGTCGTATTATTTTTTCATAAAATTATTAGATTATTTTAAAAGGGTTAAATAAAAAAACAGCCTTCTAATATAAACTTACTCCAAGATTTTGTGAAAAAACTTAAAAACAATTTGTTATGTTCAAACTTGGGACCGTTTTATACAACCAGTTTTTAAAATATGTAATACTATAAGACTAATAAAATATCATTTCTTTTGTAACTGTTTAAACCTTATAACTTTGCATTCATTAGTAAGTAATTACGTTTTACATTTCACATATAAGTATATGAATATATAAGTATAATAATTTTTGACTAAAACCATTTCAATCATGAACAATTAAACAAACATATTTGCAAAAGTCAACTAAAATAGATATTGTATTCGCGAATAAAATAATTTTACTGATCCATAATTCCATAATGCCAATGCATGTTCAAGACATTGATCTGCATGAACATTTCCTGGTGTTGCTCAATTTAAAAAAGAATAGGTGGTCTGAATCTCTAATATATGTGTGGCTTAAATTCTAAATTGATTTTTGATGCAACAACTCTCAAATATAATTGTTCAATATCAATGAACCTGATTTATTTTGTATTAACACCCGCGATTAATACTTGATTGAAAGGCATGTGTAACATTAATTTATTACCTTTAAAAGTATCGACTGAGACTGTTATAGTGCTGATTATTAAGGCAGATTTTTTGAATAATTTACAACAATGTTACAGTGGCATGTGTTTGAAAATCAAGTTTTAACCAGTTGGAATATGATGCGTGACTACGTCTTCATTGTTTGTACTAATACTGGTTTCAGATGAATTGGGTGACCTTATTGAGCGTGTGAAAAGTGAGGTAAGACAAACTAACATAAGCCTATATATTTTACATTTAATTACACTATACAAACCTAATATGGTGTTTTTTATATATTGTTTTTTGAAATAGTGATATCGAATAATAAATTAGTCAATAATAATTAGTTTTTATTTCATATAAAGCTTGATGTTTTAGATAGCTTGTGAAATCATGAATTTATTTATTCGGTAACAAATATTTTTTATAAAAATTCAATTGTGTTTTCTGTTTTATGATTCCTAAAATATTCTTTAACATTGGTATTATTTAAAAAAATATTAATTTGAATTTTAATACATTTGCATATTGATTAAATTTGGTTAAAAAATAACCATGACGTTTTATTAAAATGGAACATTTCACCATTATACTCTTAAACATTTTCGATTATATTTTAAAAAGTTAAATTTTAATAATTGCAGTTGACGAAAATAGTGAATTTTAAACTATCTTAAAAGCATGAAATTTATAAATATAAATCATTAATAAAATATTTCATCTTTTTTGTGAGTTAAATGTGCGTGTTTGTTATTTTGTTTTTTACTATTGTAATTACGTTTCTTTATCGAAATTTTACCCAATGGACAAAATTTTAAAATACTGTTATTCCTTTAAATTAATTCCTGCAAGATTACCAATTACACACATTCGTAATAAACTAATCTTCTCTCATTCTAGTATATCATGAAGTGGATTCAGGAGGTACTCGATATGTATCTGGAGGTTGTTCTGGCTGTTCTACTTCCCCATCCAGTTGAGTATGCAAGAATTGGAACATATTGGTAAGTCATCAATTCGCCACTGTTTGTACATATATTTTCAATTGACTAATATTGAAACAAGGGTGATTGTTTAATATTGTCACAAACATAGTCATAGTTTATTGTTGACATTTCCAGCTCTTTACAATAAATGTTGTTGCATTTTTTAGTTATCTATGAAATTAGAGATCACCAAGTGTGTGTAAAATACTCTATTTCCTATTTGCTTGGATAATTTCATATAATTTTTGTAGTAATCCTATAAATCAAATAAGTTATCAAAAAAAATTTTAAAGTTTTTTTAATAGCGAATATATTAGCTTTACACCTATTGGATTATCTTTGAAAGTATGTAAAACAAATTGAGGAATAGAAAAAAAACTATAACTGAAACTATATAAATGCATGTTTTAATTTATTTACATTTTTTAAGTAGATACATATTTTATTATTTTAAATATTTTATTTCAGTATGCTACATAACGTATTTTCAATTTGTCAAGATATATATTTAGTCATATGTTCAAAAATTACAATGTTTTGCAAATTTGTTAAAGTTTTATTATACTGTATTATAGTACTATTTGTTTTTATGCGTATACACGGCTTAAACCGTGTATATATTATATTTATATATTACACTTTATTGACTTACTGATTTATTTCACCTAAAATTGTTTACTTTATTAGGAACACGTTATGTGACCGTACAACCCAAGTGAAGCAAGGCTTACATAAATTGAGCAGTCTTATTCCTTACGACATAGTCACATATGAGGTAAGATTTAACATGCAATGTCAGTCTGCATCCTGCTCTCTCACGTCACACCTGTATCATTTATAATTCACAGACGTGGGACTATGTCATGCCCTATTGGCTAGAAACAATTCGAACTGAGGTTCCACCAGTAGACTATCCAGAATTTGAAATTCTTCTAAGGTATGCACCAAGTTGCCTATTTTCTACAAATCAATATTAACACTTTTTTACACGCTAAATGAAACCAAACTTTTGTTGAAAGTATTAAAAAAAATATTTTATAATTTATATTTATAATAATAATAATAATTTATATTTGCCATATTTTATTAAGACATTTGTTTTAATATAAGTATTCGATTGTAGAAGCTTCTTTGTCAAGCAGTTATTTTTTATTAAAAGCTTTATGTTATTTTTTATCATTTTATAAAATGGTATTTCAATGATAGATGATTTCTAATAATGGTCGTTTTCTGTATTTTTTTTACTAAGTCTATTCTTTCCTTGATTTTTTCAAGGAAAATCTTCGACGCTCACGCCGGTCCATTCCCCTTTCTACCTGCTAAACTCTACCACTTTGCGACAGAACGCTTTATGCATACTCCGGGAGCTGTTCAGGACCAAGTGCTTTGTTGGCTTGAGGTACAACGTGATTATGACCTGTGGCTTTTGCTTGAATTCAATTTTAATATTGCGAGCAGTCTTCAATATAATTTGTTGATCTACCGTTGTTACCATGTTTTTTGGTATCTTTCGAAATTATAGTTCGGGAAACTATTTTAATATATTTTAAATCATTAAAATCGACGGAATTAAATAACGATCATGGGTTTGTTAATGAAATACAATAAAAGTAATAGCTCAAATTAAGTAAATGAAATCCTAGTGTATATTCTGTAGAGCATTTATTAAAGCAGTAGCACACTATTAAACAAACTAAAATATATATCTTAAAAATCGTAACGTATAATGAATGTAATTTGTCGTGACATTACCGTAATTATTCAGCTAAATAAAACTATACGCGTTGTTATTTGTTACGTTGTTGTTTTTGATTTTCTAATCAAATATTAGTTAGATTGCAATGCTATCGAAACTTAGGATTAACTAGCCCAATAAACCTACAATTCATGATTATAATTCATAACAATTTTTGTTATTATTGAGAGAATGATTGCTTATTGAAAAAACACTGATTGTCCGTATACCAATTTTTGAATTGCCTAATAAAACTGAACAGTTTCACTATAATACTTATTAAAAATTGGACTTTCAACATTACTTAGTTGAACGTTTTGTGTAGCTTATCTCGTAATAATGGAAATTCCCCTTTGATTACGTCATTTTAAACTGAAAGCAAATCGTGTATTTACACTACTCCCGCACTCCGCCCTGACCCAGATCTTGACCAGCGTCAAGGTCCAAGTTCCCATGAAGGAACTGATCAGCATGTTCCGTAAAGGAATTGAATCCCTCCGACACCCCATCCTCGCCGAGGACATCATGACCCCGCCGCACGAGAGCCAACTCGAACTCACCTCAGCCTGGGACGATCCCGTCGTGCAGGGACTGAGCAGCTCCGATGATCTGGCTGCAGCCGCGGGGAGCATTGCAGGCGGGGGCAGCGCGGGAAGGGGAGCCCGATCGGGCAGTCGGGACAGCTACGGGCTGTTGCAGGAGGTGGAGGAGGACGAGGAGGATGAGGAGGACGATCTGCGGGAGCCGGGGGCCAGCTACGATCTGTTAGGCTGCTTTAGGATGATGCTCAAGATTGCACTGGATCAAGTGAGACTGACAGCAGTTGATTGTTAAAATATGTCATACCATTAATAAATTAGGGGATAGTGTGGAGCTATGTTTAATATTTGGTCGTGTCTCTATTCATTGTACCCATCAATGAAAAAAATAATATCAAGTCCTACTAATTTAGTTTCAAAATATTGTATTATAATATTTGAGATATAATACCATAATATAATATATCATATTATTCCAAAAAATAATAAAATTATACTTATGATTTACAAAATATGTGATTATAATCGGCTATAGAAGAGGGTGATGCAATTGGTGTAGGGGGTTCCATATCTTACTACTGATGAGAGAGAAATTAGTTTTACACGATATTTGTGGTGATACATTTTGTTAAACCTTTAGATTATTTAATCACGCCTGAATTATTATATATCCAACAATTTCCATTGTTTCACCCACGCACTTCGGTTTTTCTTCCCACTCAGTTCAAGCTGTACGAGCCCAAGGGCAACCTGGGCATCTTCCAGGAGACTTCCACTTTCGTGCTGGGCATGCTGGCCGAGATGCTCAACGTCTTCTGGGACGGCGTCCACACCTGTGCCGCCCACACCTCAACTGGACGTGCCGGGGCCGGGGCCGGGACCGGGGGAGGCACTGGTGCAGTAGGTGGAGGGACCGGGGTAGGCACTGGTGCAGTAGGTGGAGGGACCGGGGGGGAGAGTAACACTGGGCCGCTGCTGGAGGACTGCGCCTATTGTCAGGACTGTCTGCAGTGGCACACACTCTGCTCGCAGCTCTGTCATCACATGGCGCCGGTCAAGCCAATCAAGCTCACTGATATTGACCTCCCGGTCTCCAAAGGTGACATACTCATTTTTTATAGTAATCTTGCTTGATTATATTCTTGTTGTGCGTGTTGACTTCTGCTCAAATATATATATATATATATAAAGTCTGTGGTTGACACGGAATTAAAAAAATAGACTCTGCATAGCTTTATAGAAAATGTTTTTTAAAAAAATCAAAAAACATACATGGAGATTTGATTTGAAAGATGATTTTGAACAGGTTTGGCATAGTAGTAAATATTTAATAACATAAAAGAATAAATAAAAACTATATTTCTTGAATTATAGTACCACTTATGTGGATATTTTTTATAAATATACAATATACTACTTGCGAATGGACGAACGGTGTACTGTATGAACCGAAATTCTAGGTTGCTAACTTCATTTCGAAAGTCGGACCCTCAAACTACACAGCCACCTTACCCCGTCCACAAAAAATGAAAAAAGTAATAAAATATTAATTACATACTTAGTCGTCCATAATAATCAATAACCAAATAGTTTGAAATAAGTAAAATCTAAAAAACCTTTTCAAAATGGCTGTTCTTAATTCTGTCAAATTTAAAATTTAAATAAAAATATATAATACCTAAAAATAATCAAAAAATTTAAATGATTGCATTATTTAAATTTTAATGATATACTTTGTTTCTATAAGTCATCAACTTATTCAAAATAAGAGAATGCTTATATTAACTGACGTTTCGTTGTGTTAAATTTTTCCCTATGTTGTGTTCAACAGTTCCAGTTAAACCAGTAATGCCAGAGAAGAAGAATAGCAAGCCGCCAATAGACCCCCCCACTACCGCCACTCCCGACAGTCAGGAATTGAGTGAAAACGCAGGCTCCGAAGAGCTGGAAGACCCGACAGCAACACCTGGAGCTGCAGCTGCAGAGGAGGAGGAAGAAGAACCAGTTGAAAATGAGAAGGAGGCGGAGGAGGAGCCGGCAGAGGAGTCAATCTCAGACGCAGAGCTGGCCAAATTGCCGGTCCATCTGCAGGTGGTCTATGAGTTGATGCTCGAGTTGGACAATCATCGAGACGCTGAGACGCTGAAGTGTATCCTGACCTCGCTCACCTACCTGGTGCGACACGCGGAGTCGCTGAATCATGGTGTAAAGTCGAATGAGGAGTTCGTCATCTTTGCAATTAGACGGTTTCTAATTCCACGGTAAGATTTCGAGTTTTACCAGCTGGATGCTATTATATTTTATGGCTTACATTGTATAACATTTGTTATTGTAAGTAGTAGGGCTAATCATTTGTTAAAACTTATTTTAAGTAATATTATGGAATGTAATTCTACGCGTGAATAGAATACAATTGTTTAATTATAAAATTATCTAATTCAATTTATATCCAAAGAAGTTTTATCAGATTGACAGACTATCCTAAAAAGTATATAAAAGTTTATATTAATATATATACCTATAATATATAAACTATATTAATATTATTACGTGTTCATTATATTTTAAATCTGTGTAGACGTTCTGCATCTGTATCCATGAACGTTTTAAAAATATATATCCACTTTATCTAAAGGGAAATATTATCTGAATATAATTCTGTCTTTTAATCTATGTATATAATATTTAAATATAATTTTATGCATTGTCCAAAACACGGGTGGAAATATAAGTTTGGTTCAATGATATCATAATTCAAGTTATAAATATAAATAACCTATTAGAGTGAGCTAATTAAAATCCAGTATGACAGGTGACTCATTAAAAATATAAAGACATCAACAGTTTATTTTTAGCTATGGTTTGCTGAATACAAATTTCCATAATTTTGTAATTGACAAAATTTACTCAGTGTAATCATTCTTAAATTAAATAATGTATTACAAAATGATCGATTATATTGTATTTAAGCGTCTTCAGTTGGACATCTCCGTGTTTTTCATCGCATCCTCAGGATCTTGATTGGCTTTTAATATTTGTAATTTTAACTACGATATCTCTCGAACTAAACGTTAATCGTTTACGATCACATTTTCCTTATCACCCCACTCCCCTTTTTCCTCACATACAGGCTCTGGAACCTGTTCACCTCGGAGTACTCCTATCTGGCCCAACTCTCTGTGCCTCTCCTTCTCCACGCGCTCACCCTACCCACCGGACCCGATATCTTCTGGCGCATCCTGGAACGGGAGTTCACCCACGAGGACTGGCGCGTACGCTTCGATGCCGTCGAGAAGGTGACAGTGTTCCATACCCTATCTTCTGCTACTTTTGTTTTTCTTCTCATTTCTTTTGCTTTGTGAGCGTGCTGGTTAATACTGTATACAGACTTAAAATACAGACTTAAAATGATCAACGAATGTTATAAGAGTTCAATAAATCGGGAAACATTATATAAAGAATACTGGAATAAATGACCAAAAACATGTAAAAATTTATAAGTATTGAAATTTTGAAACAATAATAATTTATTTGTAAATATGTTTAAATATCTTGAAATTCAATGCATAAATCATTATGAGCTTAGTTTATTCTTTCTTTTTAAGTGTTGAGTTTCTTAATCAATTATACATTAATAAGTTTATACCATAGAATGCCCGTTTTACCAATGAAATTACCTAGAAAATATCTGGAGAGCACATGGAAAATAAAGTAAAAAAGTGCATGTTGGACACTGCTCTGATATGGGGTCGCAATTTCAGGCGGCTGAAGAAACAATACTGCTCTGTCATAAAAGAGGTTATTAAAAGGGTTATTGAGTCAAAAGAGGTTATTTGGTAAAATGATTATTTGTTTCAATAACCGTTTTTGAATTAGATATTTGCTGTTTTTCATAAAGTTTGAATAAATATAATATAATTAAAATTAAAAAAAAATTATACAAAAACTTTTACTAGTAAGATATATTGTGTGTATTATCATATTGTATTATATGAATATATCATATTGAAAGCCAAATATTGTTCTTGTGAAAAACCCTAAGGTATTCTTCATATAATATAGCTTAAGATAAGTAGGCAGATAGTAAGAATTTGACTGCAAATAATTGCTTATCTTATAAAATATTTGATGTAACTTTTGTAGATACAATTTAAATCCCAATCATCTGTATTGTGTATGAATATGCTATAAAATGTAATCATATTATTGTACAAAATATGTGGTGTTGTATCATAATAATGTATATTCTTTCATTATGATGGGAATGCATTTTTTGGGTTCCGAAATTTCAAGTAAGGATCTAAACTTTCATTGTGATAATTATTATTGTGTTGGAGAACCCTGTTATAATCTACTTGTTGCTTTTACATTCTCTTCTCTTCTCTTTCAAGGTCACGGTCCTGGCGCGCCAGCTGGAAGAGACATTCGTCAACAACAATCAACCGGTTCTATCTTCGCTGGCGCACGCCTTCTGCAATCTGATTGGCTCGTTGGACGACCTCAATCCAGCCGTGGCGCAGAGGACGGTCTTCTATCTGGACACTATTAAAGAGAAGTCGATGACGGTGGGTTGAGGGTGGGGACTGGGGAGCCAAGTGGCTGCCAAGTGAGACTCAGTTGAGGAACAATAAATGGAGAATAGAAAAACATTTCCAACATACTGACAAGTGTATGAGTCTCATTTTTTATAAAGTTTATTCATATTTTATAATTTAAATGGAGCCAGTCCCGTCTTTTTTAATCCAATTTATATATGTATATATTTATATAATAAGTATATATTAGTTATCTTTTATATTGTATTGTAATGTGTAGAATATACAGTATATGTAAAGAATCATGTACATATATAATTTCCAACATTTTAATACGATTTAAAAAGGTGAAATATTTCTTTATAAAATCCATTTGACATTATAGCAATTATTATTTGTAAAATAATACATAAGTTGTAGAATTTGTGCAAATAGAGATGTGACATTTTGATAAATATCAATATAAGATTTTATATTTGGTTATCATTTTTAAAGTATTATGTATATATTATAAAGAATTTCAAATTATAAGTCTATTCATATAATATATGCTGTTTCTAGTACTTATAATATTTCAGTATGAAAATGTTGATACGTATTTTATAATGTTTTTCAAAATATCATTTAAAACATAAAATGAATTAATCCTTGAATGTTTTCCAAGTATTAGCATACTTAAATATATAATAAATTTATTATATACTACATACGTTTCTTATATTTTAGTGTCAACCTACAAACAACTAATCGTGCAATAGGACGTGCCGATGTCCTCCCTAGTTATTAATTATATGAGTGTAAAGATTTAAATATTTCCCCTGAGCACTAGTTACATTTTATGGTATCAATATCAAGCGAAACTAGAGATGAATATTAAATAATAAATGTAGGTAAATACAAATAATGAGAAATATTAATCACACAATTGAATTTTATTTTCCCATTACATTTGCCGACTATGTGGTCTATAGTTGTCTAATATTGTGACCTACTCTAGACACTAACTAATTTCCTTCCAGTGTGTGATCCGATGTTTGGAGTTTCAATTTGACTCTGTGATTTTGGACCGATCATTAATCCTTCAACGGATGCATCAGCTTAGCGCTATACTCAGGGACCGGCAGATATTCACTTGGGATTTCTTTCTCAACCGGTTCGCCATCTTTTCTATCGAAGCTCAGATTGGCTCCAACAGGAATGCCGATATCAATTCTGGTGAGCTGAGTTACAAACTGGATTCACATTTGAATCAATCATTCAATGTATACTATGGTTGAATGGCAGATGAAACATATTCTAGAACATTGTTTGCCGATATATGTTTATATGACAACCATGTTGCCAGTATCGGGCAAGGTTTGCCCATCTATTATGTAGTATAAACATTTTTTGTATATTTTTATTACAAAACCTATTCAGTCGGCACGTTTACTTTTAGTGCATAGGATTCACGTAAATGATAAATGTAGTAAATGACTAAATTAGCATTTTTACATACAGTTTAATTTTATGTTTCTTGAATGAACAATCCTGAGATCTTCAGTTCAGGATATTGATTCTGTGGAGTATAGTCAGGCTTGTACACAGGATTATTCCTGGGGAGGTCAGGTGCATATTATTTTCTAAATATTTACTCAATCTCCTGCACCTACCTCATGGCTACGCGTTTTATGTTGTAAAATGTACTTAAAAACATCTAAAATCATTATTAGAATAAACTAAAATAGTTAGAAGTGGCTGTATTTAGGGTGCAATTTTCCGTTTCATCAGAAATAATTAAATAAGCCCCTTTTTTCGATGTAATGGGCCCTGTCTTTCTTATTAATGTGGTCTCTTTTAGAGGAGGCGAACATTATCAGAAATATCAGAATAGTATCTATAATATCAGCAAATACATAAACATTACTTACACTTATTTAATGGAGAAAATATTAAAACAATTATCACATTGATATAAAATTGAATTGCAGTAGGGCTACTATTAAATTATTTTAAAGTTTAACTGTCGAAAAATTCCTGAATCGATTTTCTCTTGGTTCTACGCATTCTATTGACTTATTAATTTTTGATACACACTCTGAAAACAACCTCTTTTGCTGTGATTCTGTGATGTAGTGGTTATCACATTTGCCTAACAAGCAGAAGGTCCCCGGTTCGAAACTCTGGATTAAAATATCAGCTGTGATGGTTTAAAGCAGTTTTTAAAAACTAAAAAATGTATCCTTTTAAATTTCAAATAAATTATCACATTATTTTCAACTAAAATAATAATTTCAGCAATGGCATCGATATTATTTTCTAAAGTATTATCATTATTGTTTGAATTTTTTAACCTTTAGTATAACGTATTAAAATAATATTATACTACTATTAATAAATTCAATAAAATATATTGTATAATTTTAAATATATTGAAAATGATGACTTAAATGTTATATATTAATAGATGCCTGCATTAGATTACCGGACATAACAAAATAGAAATGTTAAGAAATAAAATTTCACAGAAATTTTCACGTAAGATCTATTGTCGAAATAGTTTGTAAGTGTAACTGATTTGTTGGACTTTCAGAAGTATTTAAATTATAGTTTTATAGGTCAAATAACGAATGTTAGAAAATAATGATGTTGTTCCGCTATTCCTAAATGTAAACAAATATTATTACAAACGGGATTAGGGTATAATAAAGGTATATACTATTATAAATATATTTTAAACTAAATAAGGTTTAAATTATTTCACAATATATGTTGTAATGTATATTTTGACCTACATTAACAAGTCTTCATTAGGAAACTAGTAGTTGATATATGTAGAACGTTGTTTGGATTTTGGCATCTCATTTTACGGTATCTATTTTCCCTTACACCGCATGAATATCAATAATATTTATTGTAGTTGATATTTGTCAGTTGCTTCGTTATTTTTCAGTATTTTCTTTTTTCTTCGATTTACTTTTATTCACTCTAACTATTATAATTACTAATTTAAATACTTTCGTCAATATTGCCTTGTTAAAGTATTTTTATTAATTAGTGGGAATAATTTTTTTGTTTCAGTCACGGATCTCAACAATGCCAACCGGAACAGCGACCACTTCCGTGAACAGTTCAACCGAGCCAAGTTCGCGGTGGCACGAACTGAGAGTATTCGATCCATCAGTTCGAGCGCATTCGTGAAGCCGCCCTACCGACGCGCCTGTTCCGTGCCGCTGCATCTCGTTGTCAAGGGCAACATGCAGTCGGTGGCGTCGTCGGGAGCTGTTGCCAGTGGTGGAAAACAGGTTGATGAATGTAGGTTACTGCTTAATACTTAACATGTGTATACGAAGTGATGGGAATGAGTGGCGAGTGCCGACCTATAGGGCGAGGGTTAATAACTAAATGGTTATGTGTGGTCTGGGACCTAATCCGAGACTTTCCCTTGGAAGGAGGGCTGGGGTCGGAGGGCTGGGGCTGTAGACTGTATTTTTCTGCTTTTTCAATGAATTCATGTCTTTAAAATGGAAAATATTATTGCTGTTATATAAAACGGTTTCAAATAATTTAAATGAATATTTAAAATTAATTTAATGCTTTTTTTATCACGATAATATTATTACAGCAAAAGAAAAGCCCTACATAAGGCAGTCGTCAGCTCCCCAATTTAACATTGGTCGCCGAAAATCAAAACCTACGCTGGCCGGATTAGGAGCTTCGATTTATCAAGGTAAGCTCGCTTTCTGCAGGATTTATATTATTTATCCTGTATACTGTATTATATCCACTGTGTTCAATATATAGCTATACTCTATTTCTTGTTTACATACCTATAATTGAATATATTTGTTTGTATGATAGTAATTATATCCATAATAATATGTATGCTGATTAACTACCCATAACATAATTATAGTTATAGTTTATAAATACGTGTGTAGACACCGATGTTTGTGATATATGTATATTAATTACAAAATATTTCAAGTGATATATTATAATATAATATATTATATAATATTATTATAACTGTCTTAGTAGAGTTATTTGTGAGTGCTTTAACTTGATTAAAAATGTTTCCGATCTCAAATAAATTAAAAGTATAAAGATTTTTAATATTTCCAAAAATCGAAATATTACAGTTTTTTGCTAACGTTATGAACCAGTTATATTTTGAAAGGAAAATATAGAAATATGTTTAAGCAATTTTAAAAATTATTAATCTTGAAGTTAGACTTGAATCTCAAACTTTCTTATTTTTTTACAAACTAGAAGAAATGACTGACTTTATCATAACAATATATATATTATATCATATTTGATTTACCATTTCTCTAAATTTTAACATTAAATATATATACATGTTTCCTGGTTTGTGTGCTTGTCAATTTGTCTATCTAAATACTTTACTTCATTTTTTTTCTAGAAATTGAATATATTGCATGATATTTTCATTCTATTTTTAAAATAACAGCCTGAGTTAGGAGTTAAATTGTTTATTAATTTAAAATATAGAAAAAATGTATAAAAAATCAATTCTAATTATAATATCTTTTATGTGTCTCTTTGGATTTTGGACAATGGAAATCTGTACCTCCAGACGGTAAAAAGTGAAGTTGTACTTTGTTCGAAAGGATTTTGGTTACATATTTAACTATTTACTGATTTTATTTTTCCTGTACTATATTTAATGCATTTTATACAATTTAACCATGCTTAATTCGTTTATTGAACAAGGCCCCGCTTATCTTTCCCAATAATAACATTGCTTGTTTAAGGTTAAAGGTAACGTTTTCCCCACAATATATTTAATAGAAGAGATTATACATATTATCAGTTAAAGGGAATATTTTACACTATGAAAATAATTAGAAACGTACTGTACTATGCATTCTTATCTATTTTAACATTATCTCATTTATGTTTTTACCTTTTATGTTTTAAATCCACTTTCCATTTTTTTCTCTAAAAATATGGTTAACGAACTATTTATGTGCCTACAATTAATAAACAAAACATGTGGGTCAACATTTCAAGATTTAATTGAGCAACCTATAGCATTCGTTATTAACCAAATAATACGAATATTATAAAATATTATATAATTTACAATAATAACATTACATTTAAATAATATAACATTTTTGTTTTTAAATTTTTGTTTACTTTTATATGCATGTAAATCTTAACAATAACATTTAAGTATCAATTATTTTTGTAATCAAAATAATCGGAACAAAGGAGTTAACAGTCATTTATAATAGTTAATCAATATCTAGATAGATAGACGTGAAATTTTTTAACTTTTTAATTATTACACCCTTTGAAAGCGGTTTTTTTCATGGTTTGAATTGAAATAGTGATATTTTCAAGACCAAATACCTGACATACAATTAAATAATTGCAATAAACTAATTACCCTTTTACAATAACCCTAACCCTGTTATTGAGTTAAGTTTATTGCTTATATTGTTATATTAGAATAAATGTTACCTTATATATTATGCTCCGGTACACCTTTCAAGAGTACACTTTTGTAATTATCTGTGCCTTGCCCATTCCTATTTGACCATTTTCCTTCTTTAGAGATGGCAAGTTGTATCGGTGAGTATATACCACGTTCCACACACACTCTCATTGTGCTACATTTAACTGTACTGTACTATATACTGTAGACTATTTTGCTGTTCATTATTTAATTCTGAGATATGATTGAAACAGATGCTTCGTTAATTTGCAACTCAACTCCAACTTTAATCGTTAATATGATATTGATCCAGTTTTGAGTTTGGGTATAAAGTATAAGTATACATTTATACAATATAATCTAAGTGTATTATATTCTAGAAATTATTAACTTAAGTATGTAAGATTCTATAAATAAAATAACATTATTTAGAACTTTCTTTAAAATATGGAAGACCAAGACCATAATTAGCTATGAGGCAAACTATGTCTCGTCTATTTTTTCAGGCTCACAAATTTATCTAAATTTTTTTATACATTACTATATTTAGTTATTGGAGTAGTTCGCTAAATTAGTATATTCTCTCATCAATGTTTAAGACTTTGTTACGGTTGTATGAAAACTTTAATTAAATGATATCAATATTATTTAAAAAAATTACATTTGCACTATTTATATTGTAATTTAAATTTTTACGCAGTTGCAAATTAATTTAGCAAATCTGTATTTGACAAAAAGCATCTTTTATCTTCAAACACTGACTACTTGACTATTCTACTATTTTATTACGTCGAATTATTATTTCACTGAATAACGATTATTTACTCTCACTGCGTCTCTCTTTATCAACTCTCCTCCAATTTCTATTGATGTACTATTGCAGCGTGTGTTTTTTCTCTTCTGATCAGTACCTTTAAGTAGCAACGGGGTTGTCGATTCTGTCAAAGCTAATCATAGTTTAAGATGGCGTCATAACTGCTTTAGCTAAACACACGAACATGACTGAGCATTCCTAATATAATTTGATTGAAATGCAGAAAAAAATAAGACAATTAGACTTGATTTGGTGGATATAGTTTCAAAAAGGTTTGGAATAATAATAATAATTTAGTAAAATGCTACAAATTATATATGGATAAATGAATAAACTACTTTATGTAAAATTAACCGCTATAAAATATATAAAGCTTTTTTTATAAAAAAATTATAATTAAAATACATACACAATTAATTTTTTTAGTCATTTTTATATTTTTTGTTTTAGACCCAATGACGTCATGTTACTATCTTTAGCGCTATTTGAGTTACATTCCCCTATTCTACTTTTACGCGATTTTCAATTTTAAATTTATTTGCTAATTTAATTTTATTGATTCTCAATAAATAGTGACATTCATTATTGATTTATATTGTGTTTATTTAATTTTTATTACATACAGTGTACGTGCGACACATTTCAATTCTAGCTGAGTAGTAAATATATATATTAAAAGCACTCTCTCTCTTCAATTAGGTGTATATAAAATATTTATATATTTATTAGTGTCGTTTTAAATTGAAAGCGTAAACATAGTTTTGTCTTAAAAATATATTGTGACATCTTGTGCCATTATAATTTATACAGCAACTTACAATAGTTTCACATTGACCCACATCATATTTATTTGGAATTGTTTTATTTTAGCATGTTTAGCAAACTATTGTTTAAAAATATTTTTTAAATTTTTGTTAATACCATTATATATACAATTAGATTTATTAGAAAAAGTGTGTCGCATAGTAAATAGATAGGATACAGAAATTGATAAATATAGATATATATATACTTAAATGCTAAAATATTACAATCAATTCAATCTGAGTAATTAAATATATGACGGAATTTCGAGATTTATCACCTATGTTTGATTTTTTGGTATACCTGGAATATCGCGATTAAAACTTGCCAGGACTGACCGACCTCTTTCAATCTATTTGTTGATTATAACACTGAATAACTTTCTCACATATTATTTATTAAACGTAATTGTTTGTATTTTATTTTGATACATATGTGCCACTATTGTGTTTTGAAACAGGCCAGTTATTTTCAAATCAACTTTAATAACTTATTTCATTTAATTTTATTGTAAGTACGCACAGCAGTGTTATGTTTAATTATTATTATTAATATTTCAATTATATTCAGTCCAATGAGTGATTATAGTATTGAATAGCAGTATGCTCATATCTATACAATGCCAAAATGCCAATTTTTTAATAATAAAAAACATATTTATAGACATAAATTTATTTCTCCGCAAAATAGTGTGAAGCCAGGAGTACTTTATTAGTTTTTAACCAACAAGCCTATATGTTGAAAGCACACACAACCAACCGAATAGATTCCTATATATAAATCTACTTTGTTATTATGAATTGTATAATTATTGGAATTGTATGTATAATTATAATGTTACTCAGTACTATAAACAAGTTGACTAATTATAATTCATTTATTTAGTTTCTCCTTAAATGAGCCTATTATAATTACATTTATACCTTCTATAACCTTTATATATAAAATGTTCAGTTATTATAATAACACATAATATGAATTTGATCATTACTAAAATGTTTTTTATATTATGATATCAATAAGTGTATGATAAAATCAACAACTTTCAAATAGTTTTATATTTGAATTTAAGAAGTAAAAGATTAATAAATAAAGTTTATATTAAAAGTAAAAGCATTCATAAATGTTTCATTATTAAATAAAATTAATGGACGAAAAGTATTTTGATAATAACTTGAAATACGAATAAGTTCCTGAAAATGTATAATATTTATAAGATATTGTACTACATAACATTATTTTTGTTAAGCCACCCTATTAAAATAAGTTTATATTTTATGTATGATAAACTATAATTTTAATAACAGTAAAGATTGCCTTCTATATAAAACGGACTGATGTCTTACAGAGAGTGATATTGACTTTGAGAAAGTTATACGTTTTAGTCAATCATTCATCGTACCAACTACACTTATATTAAAATGTGAAAAACTCAAATTCGACATTTGAACGAAATCAATAATGCACTAAAATGAAGCCTATTTCATTTGTTTTTCATTTTATATATATATTTTTTTTAATTAAGAGATATATTCCTTTAAGCGTATACTGGTGAGAATTAATTATAGTGTGCAAATTATAACCTAAATTTAAATGTATCAAAACATATTAATACTTCTTATAATCTGTGGAATAGAATTCACCATTCTTTACCACCAGAATCGATTGTCAGTTAGTATATCCCCGCCCCCCTGTTTCACCACCTACTCACTTGTTGCCGTCAGGCGGGGTGAATGTAGCCGAGTTCACGGACCACGGCAGCAAACTGGCGAGTAACATCCAACTCGCTCTGGACCTAGAAGGCTCTAGCCGGGACACTCTACACCAGTGGGTCACCCTCCTGCTCAGCTTCATGACCCGGATGGACCTGAATAACACCAAAGATGAACTACGGGATAAGAAGGCGTTGAGCAAGGTGCAGCGACATCTGGCTTTGTTGCTCGGCTATACGGATCAGGTTTTCAGTATTCCGCCCTACAAACTCAGGTATACGTAGAGTATTATTATTGGTTGTTGCTATCATAGATATTATGTTCGCTGTAAATATTGGTTGTTGCTAAATGAAACATTGAATTAAACTTTTTGCAGTTCAATTGGTTTGAATTAATCGCGTGTAAGCTGCATCTTATGTTAAACCGAGTTTCTTTTAAACCAATGCCTAATATAAACTATGAGACAAGTACCGATTTAAGGGATACTTAAATACAGATTTATTTAACTTGCTGTATCTTGTATGTTGTGACCGTACGTTTTGTTATAAAATATTGTTTTGAGATAATTTCCAGTTAATTTAGCATATATGTTTAAAGAAAAGTTTTTTTATAAAGTATTCGAAACATTGGCTGTGAAATAATTTTAAAATTACATTTATTGTTTTCCAAAGTAGCGCTGAACAAAATATTTATAGCCACTTAAGATGTGTTTAGTGTAAAACGTGAGCAACATTTAATAACGAAATAGTGAATTATTATTTTTTAAATATCAAATTACTGAACTAGGCCTATTGAAATTTCAAAACAAGATAGAATGAAATGTAGGCAATTGTTGAGTGAATTTGTATTGTAATTTAGGTATAAACATATATACAAAACTAGTTCAAAGTCGAAAATGTTCAAGGCAAGGTAAATTTCAGACCATTTTGGATCATTGCTTCAAAATAATACAACTTTTTAAATATATCTAAACTCTCTAACTACCATACTTCGTGGATCATACTTATAATAATATAATTAACATAATATTAGCTGAACATAATACTTGTTCGTGGACTATTAAATATAATATCCATAATAATATATTTTACAATATTTATATAATATTAAGTTCATGAGTTATAAAATACAAATTTATTCATAGTTGTTGAGTTCGTCCAATGTCACATGACGTCCTATCGAGAAATAAAATGTTATAATTATATATTAATTTTGTTTCGTTTAACTGATAAGTCGGTACCTTTCATCATTTATTAAATAGGCTGTGTTACTTTCTTTCTCACTCTCACACCTCTCACTTTCAGCAATCTGTCACGACAATTTTGATATTATTTATCTATTGTCGAGTTTTGAGCATTACAGTTATCATAAATTTCACTTCTATTGATGACATCTAAGTAGATGAAATAAATAACAATGATCAAAATATATTTGTCAAACATGAATGTGAATCAAAATGATAATGAGAGGTGTAGCAGATAAATTAGTTAAGGTATAACGTCATGGTAACAGTTATGGTAACATACAATGTAAATGTGATATTAAAAATAACACAGGTTAGAATAAAATAGAGGTTCAGAAAATACAGATAACTAATTGTGAGTAAATTTTAGCAACACTTTTATGCGTGACAGATGCTTAACAAATATATCAATAATCATGCTAATTATTAGATTTGACCTCAGATATGTGAAAGTATTTTGGCGTCTATATTGCATGAACAGTATTCAAAGGCATTGTAATGTGGAATTTTTAGGAGTCGCAGAAGAATCAACTCTCCATCTGTCTCCCCCAACTCCAGGAGCTCCACTGTGTTCCACGCCTTCATTGCCGGGGTGGCCCAGGTGCTCGACTGCAACTTCGAGATGGGCAACACGATCCTGCACGTCACGCTTGTGGTGCTCCAGTTCTGCGCTTCACCGCAGCGCTACGCCAGCGACAATCAGCCGCCCACCTTCAGTCTCTGGCTGCTCGAGCCGCACGTCCGTCTCCACTGGCTCAACACCCTGCTGGTGGTGCTCTACAAGGTCGTTGTGGTTGGGGGTATGGTGGGATGGAGTGGGGTTGGGCAGGGCACAAGGGTTTAGGTTTTTTGTAGGAATATTGTAAAATTGAAATATTATCAAATGTTTTTGAGAAAATCTTTGGAAAATATTTTTACTCAAGTCTTGTATTTATTTCAGTATTAGCTTATTGGCCTATATGTTGTGTTTTGTGACCAATTAATGGTATACATTAAACATGTCAAGAAATTGAAAGTATGAGCACACCCTTATACTTATACAGTAGTATAACTAAATAGCGGCCTCACATAAACTTATACTTAGAAATATTAAATATAAAAATTTGGTATCAGACAATATTTAATATAAACAAATATGAAAAGAAGACAATAGTTGAAAACTGTTAATTGAAATGTTTTTAACTTTCGTATTCCATGTTATCAAAACACAGGTAATAAATTATGTTAATCATTTATTTATTGTTTTTGTTAATGCTACCCTGATTTGCAGCTGTTTTCATAAAGTGTAATATGAAAGCTAAACAATTTTTTTTTTATTTCCTCATTTTGTTTTGTTTTTATATTTATATTTATTTTAAACTTATACTTAATCTGTTAGATTTCTTATTATTTTTATTTGTAATATTCTTTTTGTATAGTTGGTACAAATTTAAAGTAATACTAACATTTAAATTTTTTTAGAAAGTCTGCAATTGTCTTAAAAATACATGGATGGGGGGAAAATATGTGGATATTATATTGTAGATATAAAGTATATGAATTATGAAAATATATATGTAATTAAGATATAAATATATAATTATTTTGGTGAAAATACTTTTTATAATATCGAGGTTTTTATTTCTTGTATTCCGATCTTTATTGGGTTATATTAATTATTTCATTTTTTTAATGTATAAATATAAATAATATATTTATTGGAATATCAGACAACATAAAACGTGTTATTGATATGTTATTTGAAACGATTCTATATAAGTTAACTAATTAAATAAAATCCATGTATCATTTTTACATAGAATTTAAATTCAATGAATCCCCCGTTGCTAGCCCAAACTAGGATTTTGAATTTTTATTCTAATAAAATCACGTATTATTTTAATAATAGAGCCTTAAAAAGTCTTCTTTATATAGTGATACTAGTATAATAATGATTTAGTTCTTAGTAGTATAATCATTTTGGCGTAAAATATACTATACTATAGCCGATATGACATGTATCTTCCATTCAGTACGAATATAACGCATCGGGGGCACAGTCGGGTGTTGGGGGAGGATTCCGCTGCATTGTTGAATATCTAGTGCGGATTGCCCTGAACACCGTCGAGGGACAGGTGCACATTTGCCGGAAATCGGAGGAGGGCTTCTCACCACCCACCCCACACATGGCACGGCCAAGAGGTATACATAATTGTATGGGCAGAGAATAAATATTGGCGTTGTCTTATAGTGTCACATTTTAAATTATACTTCTCCCGCAAACAGTTATAGTTGTAGTATTTAAGTTATTAGGCATGTAATTATTTTGAAACGATTTAAATTAGTTCGTTATTAGAGTTACTGGTTTTTTTTTCTTCTTGTTTTGAACTTGAAATGTGTGTTGTTTTAAAACGTATTGCACAGAATACGTATATTTTAAACGTACAATAATTATGTTTCTTTCATAATTATATCTTAAAAAGAAGCAAGATATTAGAACAAATATTTTCGTTAGAAAACTTAAAGTAAGACAAAGCTTACGTCCACAGTTTTAAAATAAAGTTGCATGTTAAATTATATTGACGAATTTTTTTATTGCGGTTAAAAACCAAAGTGCATAATAATCCTAAATAAATAGATAGCATAATTTTTTTACAAATTGGTTTTTGTAATTATATTAATAATAATGCAAAAAAATTATTAGCTTAAAATAATTAGTTTAAAAAACTATTTATGTTTACCACAAAACATACCGCCGTACTCAATTTGTTTCATATTTATTTTATGTGTTATTCTATATTTTAATCATTATCATTTTGTTAGGGATATTTTCTCATATAACAGTCATTTTGTGTTATTAATGTTTTGTTTTACAGGCTCTAAGACTGACCCTAAAGGTAGTACACTATATGAATGCCTTACCAAATCACAAAACACAACTCTTTCTTTTACAGAAACTATCCTCCTTTCTACTTTTTACCTTCCCCATTTATCTTCCCTCTCTTTCTGTTTCTAATGTAAACGTTTTCATGGCGATCGTAACCAATAAGAATTTGGCAATAAATTGTTTAAACTTTTGCGCATATGCAAAAAAGCATAAAACGAGTTTATTTATGCACTGCACTAGGATAGGTATATTTTTAAACTCAACATAATATGGGTTAAAAGGGAATATATTATTTACTGCTTTTATGTATTAATTAATTGTTTCACTTTTACAATTATCCTCTTTAAACTAAGATGCCAATTTACTGCCATATTCTTTCTGATCGCCATTTTCATGCACATGTACCTATCGACTTGTCAGTAGCTCTGAATATAATAATATTATAGTTTCTTAGTTGAATGCGTTTTTCCAAGAAGTTTCTTCTATTGTGTTTTTTTTACTCAACCACGTCAATAGTGCAAACTGTAATAATAATAATTGTATCCCATAATATATATTCGATATTTCTGACCTGAAAGTTGAAATTGACAATCAAACTTTATTCAATTATTGACTATTGGTTATCAACTTCAATTGTTCAAAAATTGTTTTCTATTTTTTGTTAATCATTTTTATTATATAATTAAGTAAACTATTTTTCGGCAATGCAATGATTTAGGTTGTAATCTGCCCAGTTCATTCTAAAATGAATTATTGATTCAACATGACTGCAAATTGATTGAAAAACTCAATAAACTATATTTAAATTAATTAAATATTCAAACTGTAAAGTACTTATAATGTCTCGATGTAGGCTACTAAGCATACGAAATTGTCAAAAATATAGCATCAAGTCTTATTTCAAGGTTTAATTCAGATATTAATAAGTTGCATTCATTATGATTTTGTATAAGTGCTATTGACGTGTTCTATATATATTTTGATTTCTTTTTTTACAAGAAATCAATTTCTTATACAATTTTAGTAACTACAGGTCCATTCAAACAGTAGTAACAATAAGTTAATATAACTATATTATGCTCATTTTTATTGCCTCATTTATTTTCTGATGTAAGTGTAATATTATTTGCCCCCAGTTTTAACTAATAATTTTTATTTGATTTTCAGTTCATTTTGACCATTACTAGCAAATTGTATCATTTTATATATTATATATAGGCTATATATACTCATTGAATTCATTTGTAAATAATTTCAACATTTTAATATTGTTTAAAACAATGTTACATCTTATTCCATACTGTGTTGTCGTATATTATTGTTACTGATAATCTGATAGCTGAGTTTTTTTATTACATTCAATAAATTAATGTTTATTATTAATATTATTACCTGAGTATGTCCTGAGCATTAAAAAATATTTAAGATTTTCTAAATAACGTGTTGCTCTATATTACTTTAGACAGCATCACATTTTATTATAGAAATCGTTTGTAATTTATTACTTTCAATTTATAAAATCCGTTTATTTAAATCTTAGTTTTGAAATATAATAGTTAGCAATAAGCCTCATATAGTTACTTTTAACATATTTCGTGTGCTGATGAAAGACACGTATCTTAAAGCCACCATTTTTGAAATACTTTAATAGAAAAAACTATATATTAAATAAATTATAGAATGAATGAATAAATAAATAGTGTTGACAAATAAATCTAACGTCCTATTTTTGTCATTCTTTTTTCTTCTATAGTGTTCTTCTTACATCTATACCTACACTTATATGTTGCATTCTGAAATAAAGAATTACTTCCTAAACATCATATTATGTTATAGTATATAGTAGCTTTATATTGTAATGTTTTTTAGAATGTTTTATAGAAAATTTCTTCGAGACGGGCCATTAGTATTGTACAATTTAAGTAGTACATTACTTTTTTTCCAATTAAAATGAACAACTATGAGGTTATCTTTGCATTATAAAATAATTCTTTCCTAATTTTGATAATATTCTACTTGATCATATGACTTCGTATAGGTGTGTGTTTTCTTTTATTGAGTTTTCCACTTTTGAATGTGCTTGTTTGAACGTTGGCTAATACTAATTTGTATTTGGCTGTATTACATTTTGGTGCAATGCAACTACTAAAATCACCCCACACCTACACACTGCACATATCTAAGAAAACGATACATTTTTATATTACAAAATGTCTTAATCAAATAAATATTAGACCCCATGCACTGTTTACTATATACTGATATAATATAACATTTAATGCTTACTATTTATTTGAATTAGCCGTGATTATAAAAATGTAAACATTTTTCAGTGAGCTAATATTTATAGAATAATAAAGGAAAGGGAAACCGAGAAAGAAACAGAAAAATAAACGAATTAGAGGGTAAACGAATTAAACAAAATCAAGATAGTAATACCGATACCGTCGTAAATATAAATAAAAATAGCTATCTTAACGGATTTAGAAAAGGAATTTTAAAAATAATTTTTTACACGAACAATACTTTATGAAATAGTACTTAATTGAAACAAGTTCTACATTTAGATCCTACATTTAGCATATAATTTCACCGTTAAACAGACATTGCGGAACATTCCAATTGTAAATGGAATTCATGCCACTGTCGCTACTGCTTATAAACTACCGTTAATGCAGATTAATTATTTATTATTTAAAAAAACTAAATACAAATATCTAGAAAAATTATTTTCAAAAACGTAACTTTACAAACGTCATGGTTTTTTAATGATCATATTTATTATGATATTGTAAACGGTGTATTGCTATTTTTTAATAAATGGTCGGTGCTGTCAGTGAATATATTTATTTCTAAAAGCCAACTTATATTAATTTGTAGAGTCTCATTTGACATGTTTTGCATCACTAATGCACAGTTAAGAGAACAAACGAGACGCGTATACTATTCGAGATTAGCAGTCGAGGCGCTGATCGAGAATAGCTAGCGGCGAGTTCTATTCTGTGATCTACTAAAATTATAGGTTATATGGTTTTATATTCAATTTAGCAGTATACTGAACATATTAGTTAATTGCGTAATCTATTTTGATTTATTGAAATGTTAGTCATCAATTTGTAATTAGTCATCCTAGAATATTATTTATTAGTTTATCATACTGAAAAAGTTTTATCATCCGCATAAAACAATAGAAAATGTTGATAAACTTATATATCACTGACGTTAAATGCAGTGCTACAACTTTATAGACGATTTAAGGATAGTTTTTTTTATTATATCAACTGATACCTAACCAAATGTTAACTAGATAATAATAAAATTGTTATAGGGATTATTATTACAAGATAAAATTCATATAAATATATTTATTTTAACTATGTCATTGTTGCGTCAAGTTAAATCGTTCCGACAGATTTTGTTTTGTTGAAACATTAGTTGATTTGTATGAAAAAATCAAATCCACCATTTTAACTGTTTTAAAAGTCAGTTAATTTTTAACTGTTAGATGTTGTAGTTTATATGCACTTTTATGGTATTGTGGCAATTATTATTTACAACATTCATACAATTATTCATTACGTCCGAAATATTTGGCCAATATGTTTTAGGAGGAATTTCTTCAATAATCGATGATTGCGGTACAGGTTAGCATTCTTAACAGCTGGACATTATATATATTGTATATATATATATTTGCCTTTTACGTATAGGATTGAAGGTTTTAATTATATTATGGTAATTTGGGCATCATAATAACTAATAATATATATGCAATTTTAGTTCCATTTTTACATAACCTCTGTCAAACCTATTTATTACATGGTACTCATGGATAACTGTCTAATTTGTAAACAAGAATAAAAGTTTATTCATTTAATATTGGAAACAAAATTAATATGCAATTAAATAAAAGGTACGCAAATAATAATTGGCTAAATACAACGGTACAGAAAGATTAAATTAGACTTAGCTATCAGTAAAATCAATACCACTTTAACTTATACAGGAAAGGAGAGATATCGTATAGCGCAAATTGGATAACTTTATTTTAACCAACTTTTTGGCGTTTACTTCCTTTAGTTATGGTTGACATGTCTGCTACGATATCTCTCTTTTCTTTTATAAGGTAATTAAATTAATACTGCAATTAGAATCATATTTATATAGTAACATGTTAACTGTAAAGATACTTGTTTATTTATGTTAGTACATATTTATTGTTATGCTAAAATTCTCGGTAACCATCCTCCAAATCGAATCACTTATTATTTCTCTATATAATAGATGGATATAACGAAATATTGAACGAATAAACGTAATTTTTGTATCTGTAATCATTAAACGATATACATTAATAACATATTAATATAAAAAGCTTGAGTGATGCGATGGAAAAATGTCGTTTTCTTTTACAGCATGAAATGTTTTTATTTTTCTTTAATACTATTGATGTTTTTATATGTCGTTTAGTAAACCTGTATTTTTTAATTATTTATTATTATTTGAAAATTAAATTGTAATTGTATTATTCACTATTCGTAAATATATCACAAATTCCTATACATTAACATACAGTAACAAACAAATATATTTACTTTTATTATAGTCTTTTCATTTATTGCCTGACATTTTTTTGTTATTTTTATATTTATTGCTATTTCGCAGCATCGTGCTTTTTATATTAATTTGTTTTTTTATTAATAAATTAATACTACAATGAGAAAACAATATTTTTTATTTATTTGTGGATAACTTTACATTTTGAAACTGTAGTTATGCCAATGTTTTACAAATAGGTTAGTTTGTCGACCTAAATAAACGCGTGAGAAAGGTTACAAAAGCTCGCCTGTATTCTTTTTTTATATATTTTATTACTGATAACTTGATAACTGGAGCTTGTTCGCAATAATAGTATGTCTTAAAGAAGTGTCATATTATTTCAATTTATATATCATAAAATGATCGTAAAGAACTATCGAAAGTAGATAAGGATCAATCATATTAATCCGATTTAAATATTGGGCATATTATTATCCTTAGAACTATTTCTGGAACTTATACTTCTATATAATAATTTAATTTATATGCTTCTATACTTAGAACTACTTTTCAGGTGGCATGCAAATTGTCTAATATGTTTACCCTTTTTCTTGATATTATTTTTGTACATTACTGTATTGATTAATGAAAAATTAATTTCATTACCAAAAGCACTGAATGAATTTTTCCATTTTAAAATGATATTTATTAAATACATTCTTGTTTGCCATATATTATTTTTGAATGCATTTTAGAATACTCACTGTCGCATAATTTCACACCCCTCATCGCAATATATATATATAGATAGATTGTGTAACTATTTATGCACAACTAGTAAATAGTATTGTATTATATTTATCATATTATGTCTATATTAGAGTACACAGATGTTACTATATAAAATAGAGTGCACATTATTATATAATACTTTAAAAAAGCCGAGGCTTACAATAGCTGTGTGACAATAATTAATAATTAATTTGTATCATTTATATTTATTTAACGAGTACAGTATATCTCTCTATTTAATTATTCTATTATGAGTGTTTTATCAAAATAAAAAAATGGATGGGTTTATTTTACTAAATTAACAATCAACAGTTACAACAGAAAAAGTATTTAAAAATTTTATTCGCAACCAATGTCATTATTTCTAAAATTTAAGTAAAAAATAATCAGATTAACTCGAAGTAAAATTTGTACTTGAAGCAAAAAATGGAATATTTAAATGCTTAAAATAATGTTGTATTTTATCAAAAATTAGTTATTTAAAATAGTAAAATTATTTATAGTTGTAACAAATTTATTAATATAAATAAAGTTTATTTTTTATTATATTATTTATGAAACTTCATAATTCATACAATAACATACTTAAATAAAGTGTAATACTTTTATATATATTATTATAAATGCAGAATTTTAATCCTAAGATTTGTTCTCATACAATAAATTATGTATTGTGTTTGTCTAACTCAAAAGTCTATGGTCTAACTTCACTAATCGATAAAGTCGTTATGTTTCCTACAGACACGAGCAATGTAAGTATGGAAATTGAAACGATTCCGGAGACTGAAACTCCGCCACAAACGCCCTCTCTGATGGCAGCAAGCGGCTATTTACTTCGAACTGGACGGCCAACAACAGTCCATTATATGAAGGTAAAATGACGTAAATCATAGTGATTTATAACAGTGAGTAATTAGGTTTATCGTATTTAGCTTTAGTTTATTTTAGTTCGTCATGGTTTATCTGTACCACCTGACCATTATAACCATGATGATTCGTTTTTGTGTTTTTTGCACTTAATATAATAACGGATTATATTAATTATTATAAGATATCAACAGGATGCGGATTATTGAACACATAAAAATGGATATCTTTTCGTATATTAATTTATTTATAATAACACATAGTATAATAACATAGTAGTGTTCCCGTGGTAATTTACTAGATAGTAACATAAGCTTAATGCAATAATCGGATTCGGCTTTGACAAGCAACATAATATTATATCGTACAATATTTATACAAATAAATTTATCAGTAGTGTCCGCGCTCATTTTTTAATTTAAACGAACCAGGATATCTCTGGGATATCTTCATAAAGATAACCCACGACATCAAATAAGTTATTTTCTCACAATTTCCTTTGTTTTGCAATTTTTTTAACAACATATAAAAATAGTCATCGAAATTATATGTTTTTGAAAACTGATGTATGCGCATAAAAAACTGAAATTTACGTAATTGTGATGTATATGAGTGAATTAATAGTTTGTAAATTATTGATATTACAATTTACGATTATGTTTTAAAACACTATATTTATATTAAATTGTTCCATTATAATGGGCACCTAAACAAAATGATTTATTAACACAGCGTTAGGTATAGAGTGACTATATGGTTACAGTGTGTCAGATTTTCATTTGTTTCCTTATACAAATTAAAATCATTAATGGAACAACAATCTATTTCTCCAGCGTGATCAGGAAACCGACCCGCTAGGTCTCAAATTCACCTCCCCAGTAATCAAGAAGAAAACCCAGCGTCAGTTCCGAAACCGATCGGGGGGGCTGGCTGGTCCGGGAGATCTGGAAGAGGAAGAGGAGACTGGCGGCGATGGTGGGCGGGTGGAGATGACTTCTGAGGACCTCGTCCTGTCGCCGATCACTGTCAGCAGGAATGAGAGCGTTATCAAGACAGTGAGGAGAGGGGGGAGGGGTGGTTACTACTTAATTGATGGGGTTGGAAGCGTCATTAGCTGTACTACTTTTTATGTAGAAATGATGTATTATCAAAACAGTTGAGGAAAGTATACATAAACGGGGGACGTGTTTGAAAGCGTTACTATATTGGTTATACTGTTATGAAAATGTTGTGCGAACCTTTATTCGTCTTTCCCTTGAATTTGTATGTGTTAATCGATAAGAAAATATCGGTATTACACCCTACTTGTCTAAGACTGTTTAGGAAATTTATAATATAGGAGTTACAGTAATAAAGGCAACTATTTCTACTCTAAAAATATAAAGCGTAGCATTTAAAATTTTGTTATCGAGAACATCGATAAAAAAGTAAAAGTTGATTATAAAGGTGTCTAACGGGCACACATTATATTTTAATGTTGTTTTGTTTTATATAGCTAATATTTATATATTTGTTATATACTATGCTATAATATGAATATTATAAATATGATATTATCATACAACTAATATAACAAGATAATTTTTATAAATAAACGATATAGAAACAGTTAATGAAATAGTTAAAGAAATAGTTGATGACTACTGGCACACTTCATCCCTCTTAATACCCCGCCCCCCCCACCCCCCCTTTCTCCACAGCCGGTGCTGGCCGAGAGCTACGAGCTCTCCGTGTTCAAGACCAACATGCCCGCCACCACCTCGGGAACCCAGGGCCACCAGGACAACCTCGAGGACGAGACCACCGCGGGAATCGATGCCGACGACGACGCCACCGGCAGCTCGCCTACCGAGGACCCCGATGCCGTCTCCCTGGAGACTGGCCTGGACGATGGTAGGAAGCGGGGAGCCAGTGGCAAGCGGTCCTCGTCCACGGTAGAGCAGAAGATGGCCGAACAATTGGAGCAGTTTCAGAGTGGGTTGTCGAGTGCGGGTGGCAGCTCTACGGCGCTTCAGTCTGTGGCTACTGGGACGACTAATGTGGACGGGAATAGTGGGGCTCAAATGCTGGGTGAGTAAGCTACTAGTAGATGCTGGTTCTTGTGTTTGTGTAGTGTGTATCCATCTGTTTTTATGTTAAATTTTACTAGATTAGATAAATTAAAATTCTATGTACATTAATAACAAATTTATACTTTACTTAAATCTATATGATGATTTTTATTTTAGTTGACGGAGCTTCAAGTAGTACCGGTGGTAATCAACGTGGAGGACGGCGAATGGCTGATGCGCCACCTTCTACTTTAGTGACGTCATTTGACGAGTCATCCGAATGTCAACTGACAAGCACTGATGTTCAGGATTCTGGAGTTTTTCAAGATGGTAACCAATTCAATTAGTTTTATTATTTGTAATGATTTTGTATATAAAGATATAGTCTTAAATAGAGGAAAATAAAATATGTAATATATTTTCTGAATTATGCTAACTAAAAAACCTATCAAGAGGCAATATATAAATGTATAAACCTAGTATAATAAATCATATAAACTAACATTACTGATACCGGGTACAATGCTCCAAGTATTTCTCAAATTCAAGAATTTCATAAATTTGAAAAATGTAGCCCGAATTCTAAAAAATTAGAGCTGATTCCTGAAAATCACGACAACGTTTTCCGAAAATAAAAATCAATCAATAAACTTTTGGGTAAAACTGTACTTTTTTGGTTTTAACTTATTATTTTACCTTATTGTATTATTATATATACAATTCAAAGGGCTTTTACGTATACCTCTTGGTAACACTGAGACATTTGTCAATGGTTCTTGATTATCTCAATTGCTTCTTGATGTGTTCTTATTGTTTTTTGATTTAACATTAAATGTGTATTTCAATTCAATTGCTATTAATATTGTTTTTATTTTTATTTTGACATTTTATGAAATGTCAATCAATCAATCAAACAATCAATCAAACAATCAATCAAACAATCAATCAAATTGCCAAAAATTTACATGATTGGTTAAAATTGCCGGTATCATTAATGTATGCCACTATTTTATTTACAAACAGTGCGTGTAGTGAGGCTAAAAACCGTCTTGTCCCCCGTCTCAATAATTGTCTAAACTATAGTCAACCAATTGCCTCCTTTGCGCTGCTCCTCAGCGGTCGACAATGAAACGGAAACCACCGCGCTCTCGGATCCCTCCAACAGTCCGCCCAAGCCGCACTTTCGACAGCGGAAGGCACGAAAGTCAGGTCTCACCAGCGTGGAGGTCCAAAAAGCTCTCGAGGAGAGGGAAGATCCTGGAAGACGGTGAGTTTATGTGAAGTTGTCGGTGTGTTTTGTCTGCCTACCAACAACCTTAAATCTAGCTTCAAAGACAAGACTGGTTGAAAACCCTGACTTATAAGAATAATTACAGTAATTTCTTTGAAAATATATACGTTATTTACAGCCATGGAAAACACTTCATGTAAAAGTCAGAAAAAATCGTGGATAGCATACTGTTATGAAATAGTCAGTGAACTGTTAAAGGAAAAAATTATTTCTTTAGAATAGCTACCCTATTAAATTAACGTAGAAAGCTGAAATATTGAATTACACCATTTTACTTACTTAATAACAAATGTGACATTTTTCTATTTCCCTCAACACACCCCACCATCACACTGATCTCCATCCACCCACAGTCGACCACGACGCGCTGAACTCGTCAACCGCACAGGTGGTGACAGTAACGGCGGCGCTGGCGGCACCACCGGCGGTTCAAGCTCCCACCACCAGACCTGCAAGCGGCCCACATATCAGCGCGTGGTGGAGGCTTTCATGGAGGACCGCTGTCCCCAGTGCAACGCTGTGCTGGAGTACTACGATGAGGAGACCCTGGGGTTGGCCATCTCGTGTCTGGCCACATATGTGCACAGGGAGCCGGCGTTGGCCGCACCATTCCTGCTGGACATGCTGCTGGCGGCCAATAGGATTGCCTTTCATAATATGTACTCCTGGCGGAGCACCATGTAAGGGGAGGAAGTTGGTGGTAGTTCTAGCGAGTTCTGGTTTCTTGTATTTGTTTAGTATTGAATATTATTTCGTATTGCGTATTATTTATTATTCAGTGGTATTTATTATTGAGTAGTTTTGGATAGTTCACAAAAAATGATTTTGAAGGCAACTGTTTTGTTCGTATTCTGGTATTCTTTATGGACAAATTTTAGTTACCTAGAAGACCGTCTTGTATACTTCGAAACTATTATTCGGATATATTATTATGGTTTTCTTTCATGAACAATAACATCATTTAACATTTTAAAAATTGTAAATTTTGACAATTTAATTAACGATATTATATACATTAATATTTAATGTTGGAAAATAATCCTTTATATAATATCTTTTAATATTACGCATTAACATATTTTGTTTTGTTCTTTCAATATATTAAGTTATTGTTTCTTTTGAAAAAAAACTTTACCTCTTTAAAATAATATTAAGTGATATTTTTTAAAGTAAACCACACGAACTGTTGGTTGTACTTTAACCTCATTTTGAATTTAATGATGTTGATTAGCCTTACGAACCATTATCCTCATTTTACACTGAGCAGGCCGAATATCATCATCCCAGGAAACGCGGCTAGCATCGCTCGTCAATTCTTACGCTGCACCATGACACATCTGGCCCCAAATGGGCTCTTTCTGCAGTTGTTTCAGACCTACATTGAAGGTAGCCAACTATCGTTCTGGCTTGTTGTAGCTACAATTATTATTTTTAAGAAAATCACATGACAACCACGTATGACTTATTGTGTTATACGCTGCCTTAATATCCAGTTTTCTTAATGTAAAAAAATAGTTGCCTAATAATACCAGAATTTTTAAAAATAAATATTTTCAATATTAAAAAAATTAAAAAATAACACTCCAGTCATATGTATTCTTCGTTTTAGCACACTGTCATGTAATTGAACGACACACAATTATATTTTAAATCTATCAAATAATGTAAAATATATTATAATAATATGGTTCCTATTGTTTAACAGGTTCATCTAATTTAAAAGTCTCAGCTTATAAAATCGGTGTTACTCCACCAGCCTCCCTTAGCTAAACATTTACCTGCCTCTCTATTTAGATCGATGATTTTAATATAAAAAGTTAGAATTCTATTTTTTTAAATTATTTATTCTGACATAATAATTCAGCAAAATAGACAATAGTAAAAGGACCCCGAACCGTACAGAGTAGAAACATTATTTTCGTACTACTATTGTTATATAACTAATTATTTAATAGTAATTTACAAGAGAATTTTAAATGTTTATGGGAAAGGAGTCTGAGAAATTAGTTTTATAATAAAAATATAACTCTTTTAGGGTTTTTATTTAAAAAAGAATAAATTGTAACAAGGTAAGCCGTCTAAGACACTCATTTGTTTACATACGATGTGATGGTTAATTCTCGGAATAGGTTTGAACCTTCACTCAGACTATCACATTCCTGCCTAGCAATTGTTTCAGTAAAGAGATTTATTAATTCTTTTAACAGGAAATCATAATTAATTATCACCGATGTTATTTAACAATTTGTAAACTAGGGGAAAAGTTTTTCAAAAACCATAACACACTGTACCGTGATTCCTCGCCACCCTTGTCGCCACAGAGGAGAACTTCTTCAAGTGCGTCGTCTCGGTGCTGGTCGACTTCGAGGACCACATGCACTTCTTCCAGCCGCTGGAGATGGTGCTCGACGCACTGAACAAGCGACGAACCCTGCCCCAGGACACCCTGCCCCAGATCCTGCACAACATGGCCACCTACCTGGAGGTGTTGCCCAGTGTGACGGAGGACCTCAAGATGAACCACCTGCTGGCCACTTGGTGGAGTGCACTGATGACTCCCTTCGATGTCTTCCTGAGGCGGCTGCCATTGGCGCTGCAGCCGCCCGCCGATATGACCCCGGTGGTACGGATTATGAACTCGCTGCTGCGGTCGCCAGTTATTATCAACTTTAAGGTGGGTGGGCCATGTGATTTGATTAAAGTGATTAAATAATTCGGCAATAACTTTATAGATCTCAATAGTGATACACTCACTCAGTTTGCAAATCACAACATCCGTGCTGTTATTGCTATATTTGATAAGGATTTAACTCACGATAAGTTTAAAGTTGTTATAATATATTAAAAAGAGTAATAACTTTAAATATTTTATTGATCTTCGTAAAAAATCAATTTAATTATAATCAAAAAATTTAAATAATCCCATTGCTTATTGTAATTAAAAACAAAAATAATGTTTAAAATCAAGAAAATTAAAATTGTTATTATTATTCTTTAGGGTAGTACCGTATTGAGAATATTTAAGGCTTGAAACATAGATCAATATACTTTCCTTGTATATATTATAATGAAAAGAGATATATTCAATAATAAATATAAGAGTATCAAATCTTCAACCCCTCTTCCAATGCCCCGAAAGTCCAATTACTAAGAAACATTGTTTTTTTATTTCATTTTAACCTATTTAATATATTTCGGGGGCTCCTAAACCGCAGAACTTTAGGCACATAAGGCCTCAAATAATTAATGATAATTGGTTAATCAAGCGCTGATTCCTTATTGATTTATAAATTGTTCGAAACGGTTTAAAAACACTGAAAGTCGCTTTCTTTCAGTATTAAACATTATTATCTGGTGATGCAGATATTATCAATTTTTACTGCTTCTATGGATAAAGACTGGACAAGACAAAGAGCAACACTAGCATAAAATTATGAATAAAATAGTCATCAGCATCATTTGTGCACACACAGGTTTTAGTTGACGCATTCGCCTGCATTATTCGGTTCATGGTGGAGAACTGTCCCTTTGAACTGCCGCCTCTCCTGGAGTTGTGCTCGCAGACAAACCGGATTTTTAAGGTGACCATTACATTTTCCATCGCTAATAGGATTGATATAATATGTTCCATTAAATACAATCTATATATTAAAAAAAAAACTGATGGACTTTTGTTAATTTGAAAATAAACTTTAATATAAGTTACAATTATTTGTCAGAATACTACAAATTATGCTTAATTTTATAAATATGTTATATTTATTTATACTGTATTGATTTATATAATATTTATACTTATATTGATTACTAAAATAGATGTTAATTTTGTATTTTAGCAGTTTATTATAATGATGATTGAGGCATAACGCGTAAATTTAATTAGACTAAAGCTATTTAAAATGTATAAAATATATATTATTATTATAACCATTATGAATAAATTAAAAATTTATTCAATATTATATTCCTATTCATCTATAAAGGAGCGAGGAAAAATCCAGCTTACAAAAACGATCGTGGAAGAATTACATCAAGCCATTAAATTCAAGATTTATATTCCCGATGAGAACATGATGCTGTTAATGCAGGTGAGAGTCCACATAAATAAACTACTGTATACGCAAATTTTAATCAGGTGAATCTATAATAAGCATGAACAGTTGAAACAAAAATAACTGCTGAATAATTATATTGCAAAGGGCTAGTAGCTAATTATTTTGTCAGATCTTTACATCGTGAATTTTGACTTTTTAATGACAAAAAATTTAATAAATGGCTTTTAGTTGGCCAGCAGGCAGGCAGCAAGAAAAACAAAGACAGCGAATAAAAACGAATTGAAAGCAGCCAATCATCTGACATGAATTTTAAAACTACATTTTTCTCAAATATCTTACAAGGTTTGTATTATTTATAATAGACCACCCCTGAAAACCATTGAAAATAATCTAATTTAAAATTTCTTCTTTGAGGGTAATCGAAAACCCTCGGAAATGAAAGGAAAACATTCCTTGAAAACCTTCTAAAGTAAAAGTTTTTAAGCTCTACAGATTGTTAATTATTGTCAAAAAAAATAAAAAGTAATTGCCTTGCTGAGCTATTATTAAGAACCCATAGTTATCAAGCTGTTCATTTCTAAAAACTAATCTAAAACTTTGTTAAAAATCTGCTAAAAGTATACTTTTATACAATATGGAATTTCTTAAACTTTGATTAAAATAAATAATTTTCGAGGAATAATATTTTTATGACAACACTTTGCTCAAGGGATTTGACATTACCATAACCTCGCAAACACTAGATTTTTACTTTTCTGTAGAATCCCCGTAACTAACTCTGTCTTACATGTTGCACAAAAGAATTTCCCCCAATCCAATGGCCCCCGTAGTTCGTGTTGATGGACGCCGGCGGTACTGTGGAGCCGAACAAGATCTCGGAGGGACTGAGCGGTCTATTCAACCCGCAGAGCTACCACATCCTCAACACCGGCGCTGCCGAATACATGCGAGCCCACATCCCCGACTGCCTCGTCTTCATCAGCGATGTTCACACTGTTCACAAGGTGGGTGGGTGGCTCATGTTGCAATCCATGAGTTGTGTCGTCGCTTGTCTTTTGCATGAGGTGATGTTGTCGGACACACGCAATGGATTGCCCTTGAATTTGGCAGAAGTTTAGGGCAGACACAGTGAGTAGTTAACATTGTCAAGCATTTTGCAATATTGCAAAACACAATGTAAACTCATGAAAATATGCGTATATATATTTAAAGTTTTGAATATTGTAACACTTTTCAGACTAATTTGTTACACTATATACAAATGTTTTTTGTACTATTGTATGTTGTACTTGAATACGGTAATTTTGATCATCTCCTAATTTTCGTCAACTGAAATGAAAAAAATACTTTAAAATATAATTATACCCAACATTTTGAGAAGATACCAGAAGCTCGATACCGTTAACATTAAGTCTATCAACTAGTAACATACGAAATACATACATCTATATCAAAGGGACACACATTTACACTCATTATCTCCCCGTACAGGTGAAGCAAAACCAGAAGACGGCTGGTAGCCACAGCCTCCACGAAGACACCCTTGGTGCGCATCTCAAGTCGGCAATCGCCCAGTTTGTCTCTCTGGAGTTGAGTCGGGGAATCAGGTCCGACAAGGACTCCCCAGTGCTCCAGTATCTGCCCTGGCTCAAGTCGATTCCGCCGACCTTCCAACAGGGGTAAGACAAACATCCTTAAACTAAAACAGTGGTTGGTGGTCCCTTCTTTTAGTGGAAAATTACTACATTAAACCAAATTTTTTTGAACGAATTATGGGCAAAATATATTAATTAAATTGGTTTTATTTGTAAATGTTTTTATTAGTTAACATTTTTTAAATGAATTAATTGTTAATCTATTTATATAGTATTAATTATTTTTATAATTAATTTCACGAACTTAAGTATAATTTTATAATCAATCATGGAGTTAACAGAAAACAATTATTCTATGTCAGTTAAACATTTCAAAAACTAGTTTAGTTTTAACATGTCATAAAAGTACAAAAAAAAAATTCATTATTTTTCAATAATGCCTTCACATAACTTTTTTTCCTAAGTATAATAATAGATTATTGTTTAATTAAAAATGTGTATTTTAGGTTTTACCCGCCTTCCTTATTGTGATGATAACCTTCCTACGTAATTGTGATATAAGTTTCTTAAATATAATTAATTTAGTTTTTGAAATGAATTTAGACTGTAATTTTATAGTTATTAATTATAAAATATATAGTCATACAGTTCATTACAAAGGTAGCATCGATTTATTATTTTTTCCATTTGATTGTTTCATTGAACAATTGAATGTTTAAATTTTAAAATAAAACCATTTTCCAGTTGACTAAATAATTATTGTTTTTATTGATTAATAAATAAACATAATAATAATTATCGTCATATTCTATAATTAAATTTATACGGTTACGTAAATTAATAACTTATTTTTCGTAATTTTAAATAAATTATTTAATACTCATGTGTCCTATAAACTCTTTGATTGACAGTTCTGAAAAGTAAGTATTCTAGACAGTACATTAATTCTTCATTGTACTTCATATAGTTACTTCTTAAAGTTTTATATGTTTGTAAATATTGTGTTTCTGTATCTGAATCTTTGTGCACATCACAAAATAGTGGCACCAGATCATTTATTCTTAAATATCACACATATTTACTCAATAAAAATATAATTTTGAGCGAATTTATGATTTATAAATTATTATTATTATTAGTTTCATAACAATTCACTTTGCAAATAACTCTTTTATCGAGTCTATTAGAACAAGTTATCATAATATGCTCGTCCTGTATGATTACTTGTTAATTCTTTTTTTCTTCTCAATTTAAATATATGTAATGTTTTGATGATATACCTACTCTCTTTTACTTTCTCCATAAATATTGTTCACTGAGATGTTTTATGTTACACATTTTACTGCCATTACACAACATACTACCTATTAAATTTAAATGTATAGTGTTTTTTTTATAACCTACACGTTTGTAGTTTTTATAGTAAAGAAACGTTATGATATTTCCAGGACACCTTTACCTCCAGAGCGTAATCCTTCTGATATTTATTAATGCATGACTGTTTGCGCACACAATTTTCCAGTAGTACACTTGTGCCATATTAACAACTGAAAACGTCACCTTATTAATTTTCTTCTCTATAATAAAAATTTAGTAATATTTGAAGGGCATCTGGCGAATAATTAATTAATTGATCTAGGGATATTTGAGTCACTGTCCTCTATTTTCTCTGAATTTCCTCCTATCTATCACTCAATAATGATCGCTTCTTCCCTTACTGCTAATAATAATAAAACAATTACATGTTACCAGTTCAAACTTTATTGACTCATGTATGAATAATGTCTTTATGTATAACACATGTACTCCTCTTTTGTAACATATTAATATAGGACCTACCTATGTATTATTCAATGATTTTTTGTGTCCATGTTCAAACAGATTCACGCTATCTCTCCCTGAAATAAAGTTTGTTCTTTAATTTGGACAAGGTCATTTTTATTTTTAATGAATATATATTTTATAATAATTAAAGAAGAAATTTTATATTATTACAAGTTAGATTTATTATATTTACTGAATAGTGAATGTACTCACTTTTTTTTATGGTTATGTACATAATTCACTACAATATTCTATTATTAATAATAAAAATACGTCTAATTAATCTACAATTTATTGAAACATTACACTGTTTGTATTTGACAACTATTTGACATAACAAATCTAAAATTTGATAATTTTATATTATTAGGCATAGTTTGTCAGTTCACCAAAATATTTCATTAAGAATTATGTCTTCTTATTTATTATAAAAGATATGATCCGTTTTTAAAGTTATCAATTATTATCAATTCGATACAGTTGGTGTTTGGCTAAATCTATTTGACTCTTAGAGGTTTTTGGTGCTGGTTTAACCCCTTATTTTAAAATTAATTTGACTGTATTACTGAATAAAATCGATTGAATTGTTTTTTTGTATGGTTACTTCGAATGTACAAAACATACAACGGTGTTGAGTTTGCAATTTATATTAGATAGTACTACTTCAAAATGTGCCAAAAATTAAATAATTCAACTATTAAAAATCTAACTTACATTATATTTCAAACATTATAATCCGATGGAAAAATTTTAAAACATCTTATGTATATTTTAAATACATGACCGACCTCATGTACAATTTACTTGAGCTTTTTGAGCTACTTGAGCTACTTGAGCAATTTACTTGAACTTTAATTTACCCAGCTTACTTGAGAAGAATCATTTTACAAAAGTGAATTTACCTCAAATAATCACACTTTTTAATAAGCTTATTAGTAATTACCTAATTAAATTAGAGTTTATATATATATTTATCATTGTTTTAAATGTAAAAAGGGAATTTCTTATACTATTCTGAGAGTGTAACTTATTCAAAAATTACCTGAGTAACAGGAAAACGATAATGAACAAGTTTTTAAATTAATATTTATTAAATATTTCAACAATATACTGATATGAAGTAATGGGCACCACTTAGCAGGTACAAATTTTGTTTAACGTATATATACCAATGGTATTTGTAAAGCTTTTGTTAAAGTACCGAATCAATTTTTTTATAACTAACCTTTTAACTTATCGTAATTTTAAAACTTCTTGATATAACTTACATTGATCGTTATTGATTTTTCTCATTATTTGTATTTATTGTTCTGGTAAAAGTTCCGAAACTATTTTTATTTGAATCGAATTATAATTAATTGCATATTATATTATCTTTTGTTTAAAAATGCATCGAATCGAAAGAAAATTCATATCTTACCTTCTCTTTTTCATTATTATTACATGTAATAAACCTTCTTTATATAATATGTAGTTATATTTATTTTCTATTTCAATTGTATTTATATTCTAGAGTGAATATTTTAGTTAGACATTTAGCTAGACCTCCCCTCCCCCCCTCCTTCATATAAAATACAGAACATTACTGTTTTTACTAGATTTCTTTTGTAAAATATAAATAAATTATATAATATATACAAATTTAAATATACTCATCTCTTATAGATAAATATAATATTATTCAGATTATACCTAAACACGATCCGTACATTATGCCACATACACACACCTACGCTTACAATCACGCTGTCATCCCCACTCATCCCGCAACACAACCGCATCCCACGGCTGCAGTCCTCGTGAGTTCCTTGTCTGTGTGGAGCGGATTCGCACGCTGAGCTGGCTTTTGCTCGGCTCCATGATCCACACCTCCGTCACACAGAACAACACCGGGATCACCTGCCAGCCGGTCCCCATCACCTTCAATCGGTCCATCGCGGACCTGGTCAAGATAATTCTATCCGGTTTCCCCGATCAGCAGAAGGTACATACTTCAGTTTATTCATGTGGAATATAATATTGCTAATAGTCCGAAATAACAGTATTGCTAAAAATGCGAGTTGTGGTCATCCTCGTTGTATGCGTTGTATTTATAGAAATCATTGAGATTAAAGTTCACAAAAAAACCAACTATACCAAAACAGGTGTTTCATGCCTTTCATAAAATGTTACGTATTTAGTTAATTGTAATAAATATATTAATGCTTATTATATAGGTGAAAAACAAATCGCATTTATAACCATACATTTAATACAAATAGTATTAGATAGTAGAAGAATATATAGACGATTATAATATTGTACTTATACATTTCGTTCAGGAGATACATACCATCATTATTAATTTACATCACATCACGTTAGATATTAAGATCACTATTTTTCCCTCAGGCAATTGGAGCACCTAAAAACGTAAATTGCTAGAGTTCAATTATTACATTGGCTTATATTACACAATAAATCCTGCGCCTTAGACTACAGTCCATTAAATATATTAACTCAATATTCAAATATTTATATTATGTTAATAAATGTTAACTAAATAATTAACTAAATAATACTATCTTTTGATGCGTTCTCATTTTTGATTCATTATTAAATACACTTCCTATATATTTCATGTTTCAGAAGGTATAATTGGAGAATATGTATTTTGGGTTGTATTAATGTGATTCCTCACATGTTGTGAATTATGTAAGCACCCGTGAGTAAAATAAAGAATGGATATGTGTTATAATTGTGGAAATAATATAAAAAGGATGTATTGTATTTCAACTGTAAATTGATATATATGTAAATGTTTCATGGTTACTGCAGTATATTGTTAATTATTAAATTAATATTTTTAAAATTGTTACTCTTGTCGAAGGATTAAAAAGATATAAATGCAAAAATATTTATTTATATTGTCGATCAGTATATCAAATTAGCAATAGTTCAGTAATTTCATTTAATCAACGCAGTCCGAAAGTTACATGTAGTTATTTAACTACTGTTTACATTCATATTATATTCCTCAAATTATATTACTCAAAAAATATTTTAAATTATTTTTATTATAGATATTATAAACTAACTAGAACAAACAATATTGTCAGGAAAGATCTTTTATAACTATGCTAATTAAATGTTCTGTTCTACACCTTAAGGTGATTGTTAGTTCATTTTATTATGGATAATATAATTATGTGGAAATAGACAACTAAGTAGTTTTTGGCTCTTAAGATTATATAAATTTTGCTTTATTCTAAAGATGAAAAATAATACATTTTAAAATAATTAACAATATCCACTGTGTGCTATTTAGATAATAATACTAAATATTTTTATTATCTACAATTTATTTATACTGAATATATTCTGAATTAAATCGGATTTAAAAAATAATTATTCCAATTATTTACTTAGTTTTCTAACAAACTTGTGAAATATATCGGTACGAAGTATTATCCTTAATTGTTTATTTATTCAATAGTATTATTTCAGAACGTATTGTACCATTTTATTTATATATAGAACATGAATGAAGTTTACAAACCAACGGTAGGTCAAGCTACAATCATCAGAAGGTAGAATCAATCTTTTAAACTGAAGAAACTATACGCCTATTCTACTACCCTATTTCCTACCCCTTGACAGCTCGGCCCACCTTGTCCAAATGCTTTTTTAATCTTTGGCTTATTTTTCTTACAGAAAACAGCTTGCATCGGGTTGTTAAACATGTTCAATATATATTAATGGTATCTCCAGCATCGTGTCAACAAAACTCTTGTTATTCGAAATTATATTTACTACTAATTGTGTCCACACTTTTCGATGGACGTTTTAACTCGTATTAGTTCATTTCGAATATTTAAAATATCAACCCATTTTTCTTATTTAGTTTTTTTTACTAATGTACTTTCCTTACTCAGATCCTAATAAGTGCGTGGTCATATATTTTAAATAATCTTGTGTAATATATATGCATATTGTAAAGTATATCGTTTATGATAATAAATGATCACATTCCATTTCATTCCTAAACAACATCACAAAACAAATGAAAACTAAAATAATAAACCTTAACTTTCTTGAAACGAGGCTTGTACTAAACATAAATTATCATAACCTCTTTTATAAAAGGTGAAGTGTATATTCATATATGTACGGTATATATATATATAATGCTCATTTATTTATTATGTTTTAATGAACCAATAAAATGAAATATATTATGCACTAATTAATAACAATGAAAAAAAATGAAAATCATATAGAAGAGGATTACCAAAAGCAAAATTTTAATTGACCATTATAAATGATTAAACATAAATTAATTGTAATAAATTAGATAACTTTTACATTAGTAAATCGACTCCGATATAATATTTTGCAAGCATAAATACTTTTGAAGTGTAATGTCGGCATCATATAGATTCGAGCAATTCTGTTTATTGTTTATAGAAACGTTAAAATATTTAATTCATATAACTTTTGAATGATTAATGCAAACAAATAAATAAGATTATTTTATGGAGTACATATCATGAATTCTCCATTTTTATATAAAAGTAATTTTTTACGGTCATTTTACATAAACATAAACGTTTTGACCGATATCAACTTTCAGTTTTGGTTTTGTTTACTTCAGGAAACTTTTTTTAAATATTGATATACATTTACATTGTACATAATATGATTCATGTCCGTCTTCCTCTGATATAGCATCTGTATTCCAAACTATTCTTCCTTTCTATACCTAACCCCTAATCCAATTATCTTGGCATGCCGTTGTTATGGTGATAACAGAGAGTAGCGCAGCCCGCCAATAGTCTGCAGCAAAGATCTTGGCTCAGTATCCGAGCTCAGTATCAGACACTTTCGGTTGGCGTAAGATATTTATGTTTAAAGTGGTAAAGGACCATTTGTTTTAGTTTGGATTGGGAAACTGGCTTTTTTCCGTCTTTGATAATTTGGTTATATAGTGTATATTTTTAATCTAACGAATTGCTTAAATAATGCATTTATGTTGATCAACTGTGCAAAATGGATTTATAATATAATAATTAACAATGCAAAACGAGATTTGTTAATTTCTAATTTTAATTTACGGTATATAAAAAGTTTCATGGTTTTTTTAAAATTTAGCAAAGGTTCGTCGTCAAATGTGATGTCACTTATTATATATTAAAAAAAAAACTATAATAAAAGAAATATCATGACCCGTATTTCTCGCTCTATATATTGTACCTTGCAATAGTCTGTACACTTTGCTGAAGTTAGTTTTGGTGACATATTAGTTGTCTTTGTTATTATATTTCTATGGTGTTCCTTAATATGATGTGTCTTTTTATTGAATACCTTTGTTTTACGATTATATTATTGTATTGAATTATCAATTATTTCATATAATGTATATAAATAAATAAATCGAAATTAGAAATTTGTTCAAAACTAAAATATGTATTGATTACAGTATCTAAGCAGCATGTGTTCTGACAAATATCCAATATTTTTATTAAATAATAATTAATTGTTTATTAACTGTTACAGTTACATATAAAAATCTATGAGAGTTTGAAGAAAATTTTATTTGACTTGAGTCATTACCCTCCTGGAGTCTGAACCCCGTCTATTCACTAAACTTGAACCCCTATGTCAATGAGTTAACATCCCTTTTACTCTTACCGTTTTTTACTTTTGTCAATTTATTTACTCATAATATTGAATGTCACAACAACAAAATGCTTCCCATGCACTAAATGCAGCTTCTTTTGTAACACGCTAATATGTATGCCTCTTAATCACTACCTCACACCTGTACGTTATTCCAAGACATACTGTCTCAAAAACTTGGGAAATATCAGTTCCATAAATTATCAGTTGATGAGTCGCCTAATCCACTGCTTTTGTTGCACTCCAATGTGCTACATTAGCTTTTAATAAACAGTTTAAATGGGGATTGTTTGGAGGTCTATATTTTATGCGTAAAAAAGTAAAGTGAAATAAGTACAAAAAAATACGGGAAAACTGATTGTTTTCTCTTCTAATTACTGATTTTGTTTAAGTGGCAACAAAGGGTCACTGGAAATGGGCCTGTATACTTTATGGTTATGGATATATATATATACTGTTTTATCAGTTTGTATTATTTTTTAATAAGTGTCCAATGATATTTTTTTGTTAACTCGCTTTATTGAATGACTCTGCTATTTCTATGAGTCTTCATTTGTATTTCAGCAATCGGTGATCGTCATGTCTTCCCTCTACCATGCGTTTGTCCTCTGTCAGGTAAAGTGTAAACCAATCTGATTTATATTGAATTTTATTGAATAATGAGCTGTTACATAATGACTAAAACGGGTTTCAATTATACCAGTGTCACCAGGTTAACACGTTTTCAATACGTTGAGAGGCTCACAGTTTATAATGAAATGCGAATAGATTATTGCTAAATATTCATTTATATACCATTTACTCTTTCTGGTGTGTTTCAGGGTATTTTTAGTATACTATTTTTTGTTATCGTAGAACATTCTTTGTAAACAAATTGTATCGAAATATAAGTTAATTAATCTATATTTTACGGATAGTATTTTTTTTGGTCATATTTAAAAATGCTATGGTCTTATTTTGAAGATAATTAAAAATAAATAAATAATTTATTTAAATTATATTATATATTATAATAGGTATACCTTTCAATGGAAGCTTATAGCAGTTAATCACACACATTTTATTATTCAAGCTAATGTATCTTTTTAATAAATATATAGATGTTATACATTTAGTTTTGCAACTAAATTGTTTTATGTTTTATGTACATTTTGTAAATAAATGATATAAATAATTGTTGATGTAGAAAATATCTCTATGAATAAATCTTTAGCGACATATTCATTGATATATTTAATGAGTAAAAATTCAGAGCATCAAAACTTTAGCTATCCCCGATAATCAAATCGAAAAACATGATTATCATAAATAATAAAACACTGACATCGTTTTTTCATAAATTAGTTAAATTACATCGTAGTATTAAGGGCATCGGCTCGATACCCATGATATAGCTGACGTAATCTGGGTCTGATGCCTCCCTCCCTTCCTTCCCTACTACCCACACCCACTCTCGGCAGCTGTGGACGATGTACTGCGAGACAGCTGCCAGCCTCCACCCACCGGAAGAGGTTCACCACGTCGAGGCGATGGTCACTGCCATGGACTTCTGGGCCAAGATCATGCCTACCATCATCCATCTGCTCACCATCTCGGATGATGTAAGTGTCTCAACGATTATGTGTGTTTTAGGTATACTATCTAACGGGACTTTTGATTTAATAATTGACTCTATTTAAAGACAGTTAACCCTAGGATTAGGATGTTGTCTTATGGTTGCGCTGTTTAAATTCAACATAAACTATGGTGTTATTTGAATCCAAACAAGACTACTATTTATGTATATTTTATTTACTCAAAAACCATATATTCTAAAAAATTTCTGGTTATTATAACAGCTTATACCTGTTTTGTATACTGAAGTTTCACTAAAGACTTTGTTCAGTTGGCCTTCAACCCAGCTCAGAGGAGGGGTCATTGATTAGAAACTATCAAAGTTCTCCTGATTTGCTGGCAGTCAAGCTAATTCTTGCATTGAAAAGGATACTTTGTTATTTCAATTTTAAATACCGATTTAAATAACGATTTACAGTATTGCAGTTATAATAATATTATGTATACTGTAATTCCTTATTATAAACATTTAAGCTAAATATATTACACATTAATATTTTATAAAACTATAGTATTGTAAAAAAGCTATGAATATCTAAATTAAAACAAATATCACATTAAGATCACTATATGTTTGAATTAAAATGTGTTTCTACAACAATTAACAGTTATTGACCTTGAAATGCACAGCCAACATTACATTTTAAATAATGCTACTTAAAATAAATATATATTATTTTAAAATATTACATATATTGACTGTTAAAGTTTCAATATATGGACAAGACAAAATGCATCGCATTAAATTATTTAACAACTTATTTCCATGAAATATCCTAAATCATTTTATTTAAAAAAATATATATATAGTTAAACATTTTAAGTAGTCATTTTGATTGAATTATTTAATTATTTAAATTGGTATAACAATTTGTTTATTTGCTCAATATATCAGTTATAAGGGTGATATAATATTTATCGATAATGTAACTACCACATGGATTAAATAAAATACAATTGTTCATTCATGTTATATTGTAATATCGGGTACAGCTGTTTATTAATGATTTTTTAAAGATGAAAAATAAATGTTATTTTCTACACGCAATTCTTCACCATATTTATTGATGTTTCCTTTTACGCATTTCTATCGAATATTATTGATAAAAAGTTTTCTGACATAGCCTAATCATTTAGGAAACACAATGTTATTAAGTATATTTTTCAATAATCAATCTATCAAATTAATCGATTTATTTTCTACACGTGAATATTTTCATCGACATCTCTTCTTAGTTCGTCGTGGTCAACGGACATCTGCTCACCATCATGGAAGAGCTCATCGAATGTCGATCAAGTGTCGTATCCAAGGTAAACCATATAATAATATGTCTCTATGTTTAAAATAAAACGTAATTGTGTCATTAAGCAGTCCTGAACATAAGGCAAGGATATCAATTAAATCAATAACATTGATTGAATAAATAAATTCAATTTTAGTAAAACTATTGAACTACATATATAATTTGATTCGCGAAATTAGAAGATAAAGTTAAATCTTACATTAGAATAAATATTTAAAACAAATATATTTATGTTAACAGAGAATAATGAACAATACGTTTATTATTATTACAATGAATAGTAAAAAAAAGTATTATTTGACTTATTTTATATAATTGCAGATAACTTGTTTATTTATTCAAAAATGTTTAATCATGTTTCATTAATTATTTTGAAAGTTTAGTTTCTATATTTTTTATTTTAAAAAATTCTATGGTATAGAAATGACGTGCGTCTCTCTGTCTAACTAAGAATAATTTAGCGTGCGATGAACACGGATTTTGACATAATTATGTATATATAGGCACCATCATTTAATTATTCCTTTATTTACAATAGCTCACAATTAATTAATTTTAATTATAAACCTGTGTATAAAATAAGAAAAAATAGACATTGAAATATTGTCAAAAATTAAAATTGATTGAAATTAAAAATTACAATTACAATAAACCCATTTGATTAATTGTTTATAATGTTTACTTTTCGTGTTAAAAGCTGATCACTCTATGGATTCCAATTCTACATGGTCGACACAAGCAGGTGAGAAGAGTGGGAAACTATAAGTGTAACATTACTCCTAAGTAACTTCAAGTTATTTTAAAACTATAATTTCAAATGATAAAAGTAAAGTTTTCAAATCGCTACCATTGTATTAACATATGCATATTTTAAAACGGTGAATTTATTTCAGAAAGTGATCCATTTATATGCACATAATTTTCTTATCATTCTGCAGATTTAAATATTAAAATGTTATTTTCAAAAGACATAAACAAATTGTTAGCAGTTATTCATTTAAAGGTAGTCTGGAAAACTCATGACAAAGTGGGAACAAAGTCGGAATCACTTTTTTTATAAAGTAATGAGTTGGCCTTCTATAAATGTATTATAATAATAATTAGATTTGATCTAAGTTTAATTGATTAATATTGCTTTTAATCAAAAGACGAATATAAATACAAATAAAGTGCATCAATAAAAAGTATTAATCAAACATATTACGTCATAGATTATATTTAAATTTATATAACGAAGTTTTACATTAAATAAACTTAATAAGTTATGATGCCCATACAAAATGCTCGGATTGAAAATTGCAAATAGGAATAATACAATAAATATATAAATATTTTCTATAGTTAAAGAAATCAATAATATTTAGTTTTCTAAGTATATGAATGATTTTATAACAGTAAAAATATGCGTAATAAGTATGTTACTATATACATTTTAATCACATAATATTAATAAAAGCTGCAAACTATAATTATAGCCAGTAACGACAATAAAATTAAATGAGTATCGAAATATAGTATTTTTATGTCAGTGAAAAATATTATTAATTTATATGTTAACTTAATATATTTATTATAACTTCGAAAACTGAGTTATAATACGGTATGACTCTTCGCACTGAAATTACTTGTTAGTGTACAGAATGTATATATATATACATTAAATTCAGAATACAGAGTAAACATCGCCTCTTAGCAATATAACCAAACCTATTAAACCTCTCTGTCTACCTATCAGTTGCCTGGCAACATGATGAAGCGACTACAGAAGTGTATTGATTGGGAGCCGCCAGAGCCGGGCAAGGAGGACTACTCCTTCAAGTCAGACCTGTTGGTGCGCTGGCTCAAGAAGATTATCTTCGTGTTGGGCAGGAATGAAGCCCAGCAATCCTCGGCCGCCTCGCACATCTTTGTCACCTAGATGGTCAGGATACATGCAAACCTGTCTGCTTCCTTGTTTACCTACCTACTTGCATGGAGTATAGAGATACTACTGGTGCGCTGATCTTGCTTTACGTATTTATCTAGTGTCCACCTAATTAACCAATCCTGAGTATAACCAATATTGCAATAATGCTTGGCAAGATCGATACTGTACATATCCTTTTAGAAACAGCTGATTTATTTATTATAAAATATTTAATATAGGCCTATAATATGCGCAATATAAGCATTATACGATCATCATTATTTTAATAATGACAGATGGCATGTTTGTGAAAAGTATACAATATTAGTGTAATGAATGTCTTCTTCGTATTTCTTAAGTTTTTAATAAACTGTATTATAAAAAAGTCGTTACATTTAATTTGAATGCTATTAATATTATAAAATTGATGATATTCGTAAAAAATACGCAAAAACTATTTAAATTGTTTATGACATTCTGTTAATCGTTTGTTAAAGTATTGCACACGATTATGAAATAATTATAATATATATTTCACATATTAAATATTGCATTAAATATGCAAATCAGCTGGTTATAATAATGGAAATTTATTGTATCGATTCTGCCCCACATTGATGAAACGTTAATTGTGTATCCATTAGGAACTAAATTTATCTTAACCAAGACTGAATATCAATGGTCACTATACAGTTGTGTATATAACACACTGTCTGACTGTGGAATCTTGTGATAGAATGAAATTAAACACTGATTGAGCTATTGAAATGTTAATAAAATTATTATCTTCCAATCTAGAAAACATGACGACGAGTCTTTGAAAAATATCTTTGAAAAATATGTATTTATAGTTTTTGCATAAATTATTCGAAGTTGTATCTAGACAGAAATATATATGTTTTTATTGTTTGAATTTGTTATATCAAAAAGTTATAAGTAATATGGTTGCTAATTGAAAAAAAGCCAGAATATGTTCTGATTCATGTTTTGAGTAATTTTATTTAAACTATATCAACTTTCACAAATATGACATAAATTAAAAATTCATAATTTATTATGATCTTTAGTTAATTATAACAGATAATGTTTTCACAACGTTATATTGATTATTATGTCTATTCCTTGATTATTTGCAAATGACAATTTTATTCATTTTGTCCTGAAACTTAATATTAGATTTTTCTACACCGTTATAACTATATTTCATGCTTATAACTATCGCAGCTGCTAATTTGTCCATTGTTCAATATCAGTATTCTAGAAAACTGTTGCATTTGGTGTTTTATTGCCCATCCACAATTATATTCTGATTATTGCTTTTGTTTTTAGGAGTATCATAATTATTTGGCTAATAAAGTTTCCTAACCCTCTTTTATCCCTAAATATGATGTTTTGTTTATAGCTGTGATATACAATATGTATGGAAAATCTCATGTTTCTTTTTACATGTAGGAATTGTTTTACCATTTACATATTTTCCCAAAGCTTAACTTCATTATTTGATTATGGATACTATTGTACTTGCATTATATTTTATCAACGACATTATTTTCTTTTTTAGTATTCGAGTATTTTATATACATTGTTTAGCTTTTCATTATCATAGTATATGTGCAAAATAATAAAATGTTACCTCAATTTCAAATTTTACTTTTATTTCAATAAACATCATTTCTTCATACAAATAGTTTTTCATCTCTATGAAATATTACAAAATCTTCAAAATATTTGTAATAAAAAATAATGGTTAAATAATTATTAAATTTAAGGATCTAATTATGTTGTCAGTGATTATAATTGATTAAATTATGATTCTGGAAACATGCCATAGGAAAGTGGGAAGTGAGAGGGAAAGGGATTATTTAGCACATATTATACGAAGTCTTTACTGTTTATCATTACTAATATATAAAAACTAGAGTGAGAACTGGTCCAATGAAATGTATATTAAATTAGTTAGTGTAAATGCAATGTTTTAAAATATTATATATATGCTTATCTAATTCATTGCTAGAACGAATTACTAAACCAATGCTATATGTCAGCATCCAGATACTTTATAAATGAATTTTATGCAATAATAGCTCTATTTATTTTTTGTTGTGGCTTTCTTTATAATGTGATTTACAGTAAATACCGTGCTATTAATATTAAATTAAACGATGCATCCATTTATAATTTTACCAATAAATTGGTTTGTTTTATTGTATGGTTTCTAAAATATTTTAATTTTAACATTGAAATAATTTTAATTGTTAAAATATATACTTTATAAATTGTCTATAAATAGTTAATAATACTCAAAATTCATAACATAATACGTTCCATAAGTCTTTTCCCATGTTAAAATACTAATTTTATAAAGATTCAACTTTATTGATTAATTGTAGATTAAAACTTATTATGTACATAAACAAATTACACAAAATAGACTTCGTATATACAATTAACAAATATGGATAAATTGACACTTGAACTAGTCTTCAAATAGACCACCAGTGTCATCAATACCGTATTGTACCCTTTTTTGAAAGTTTTTAATGGAATGCCGAAATATTTCTAAGGGAATAGCATTCAACTCTTCTTCAATTCGATTCTGAAGTTCGGCGATTGATTCGTATGTTCTGTCAGCCGGGAATATCTTCGCGCGTAAATGGCCCCACAGCCAAAAATCACATGGGGTAAGATCCGGGGATCGAGCTGCAGGCCATTCCATTGAGCCTCTTCGGCCTATCCATCTCCCTGGTAGCTCATTATTTAGAATTTCCCTTGCACCCAAACTATAGTGTGGTGATGCACCATCCTGTTGGAAAAACTTGACAGTATAAAGGTTTGTAGGGGTGATATTTCTCTTTGTGTACAATTCGCCAAACGGTTGTTGCAAGGTGGCCACTGGTCAGGGAAATTAAAAAAGGTCAGGGAATTTTAGAAATAGTCAGGGAAAATTAAAAAACTATTATATAAAATTTCTACCTGTATATTTCAATCTGAGTCAGATTTGGAAACAACCTCTAGTAAAATCAAACATGCTGCGGAATTTCAAACTCCAAAGGAAAATGTCACCAATAATAATGTGTTCGTCATAAGTGAAGCTGTTTCAAAGGCTGAAATTATATGTATGGTGTTTCAAAATGGTGAAACAGCACTGGTCTATGCGGTCGATGGAGGATATTTCTCAAATTTTCAAAATTATGTTTCCGGACTCATCTGTACAGCTAATCAGATTACTTGGTTAAATATTTAGTATTCTATAATGTACTATCCGCTCTGAACTTAAAAAGTATTTCTGAAAAAAATAGTCGCATTTGATATAGTAACACTATCGAAGAATACTAATCCACTATAGTCATTAGAATATTAAGAATTTATTGCGAAATTCGGTTTATATGTACTACTATACTTTTTTCATCACTCACACATATTGTATATATGCAATATTTCAGTGAATTTTTACATTAATATGTATAAAAATGATTTCGATAAAGGCAATTCTCATATTTAGTATGCATAATTATCACAATAGATTGATTTTATGTTTGTGGTTATAAATATTTGTTACCGATCTAATTTGCATATATGGGCAATATTCTCTGTGAATTTGATTTGGTTTTGTATTTCATTTTGATTCTCATTCATTTAATAAAACATTATTATTAAATGACGTATGCCTTACATAAAAATAAATGACGTGGTTTATCTTCCCAAGGAATAGAATCTTGTCGAACTTAATTTTTAATGATTATATTATAATGTAAAAGTAATATGCCCTCAAAAAAACTTTATTTAAACTAATGACAACTATTTCCCAAAAATAAATAATGTATAGTTCATTGTATTTCCGATTCTTAATGTTATGAATATAGTATAGTCACTAAATTATTAATTAAATATATATAGATATTTGATACTTATTTAGTTATTAGGCCATTTATGGGCTTTTTTAAAATGTTAATTATAATGCTGAATATCAGTGAATTACATTTAAAACATACGTTATAAAAATTAATTTACACTTTCATAAGGGTATACATCATGCCTGACCAAAACTGTTAATTAATTACGTAAAAGAAATCGTATAATATTATATTTGTTAGGTTTTTTATATTAAAATATCACTAAAAATATCACTAAAAATCACTAAAATAACACTAATTCAAAATATATATCCACATGATAATTTGTATAACGCCCTTAATTTTTGCAGTAGCATATAGCACATAAATACAGTATAACAATGTACATTGTACTAGTAAAAATATTTTTTAGGTAGTTGGTACTATAGATAAAGAGTGTATTTTTTATGTAGGTGGCATGTTATTTTTACATTATTATCTTATAACCATAAAATTTAGAATTTAGTTTATAAGATTTGAAACTATAAATTTATGGATCAACAATAAATATGTTTGAATTAACAAAATGCAACACTTGTAAGTGTAACAAGTCAGTTGCCTGTGTGATTCCAAGGTGTTATACCCTCTTTAGAAACATAATGGACGAGCCCCAGTAATCGGTTAAATAATTATCACATCGGTTCAAATTATGTACTTTTCCACCGGTGTCAACTACACTCTTAAGGAAAATGTACTTTATGATGTACTACCATTTAGAACATATAATATTTTTAATTGCTGTTTTATTCAGATACGATCACAAATTTTTAAATTCTAATACTACGAGATCATTAATGATATTACTTCACTTTCTATAATGAAAAAAATGACATTATATATATATATTTTTTATTATGTATTAAATGTATGTACTATTTTATGTACTATTATATTATTGTACTATTTATGTTCTAAATATTAATCCATTGTAATTGGTTTATCTTTGTATTACACTAGTTTTATTTGAATATATTTTAGAGTGTTTGTTATCTATTTTTTCCATTGCATGGATTTAGATTTTTAGATTTAGACAATTTAAGTAGTGTGAAACAATTTCATTGTATTTACTAAATAACAATTTAGTTCCAAAGCAATCCTTGAAAATCTATATATGTTATTGTTTAATAATTATTATAGTATTTTCTAAGTTATAAAAAAATATCACTCCTATTATTTATTTTATGATCAATATATTATTATGCAAATCAAAAGTACAGTATTTATCGTCCTAATTTTCATATACATTTGACTGAGATGATATATACTTCAATATGTTTTTGTATAGTATGTATCGCAATGTTAACTAATGTGTACAGCTGGTACCGTGACATAGCATATGTAGCACCCTCGCTTGAGTCAGATGCTTAGCACAATATTGGCTCTTATATTGACTGCTCCTTCCTCTCTATGGATTTGTGTGATGGCAGATTCAAATACAATTGCAAGGAACCAACATTTTCTTGCTAACCGTAGATTGGGAATATACAGTTCAACTAATTTAAGTATCGTAAAATTTTCCATAAAAGGCATATACAAATATTACAATTCCGCAAGCAATACTATTGTCAACTTCTTTTAGTAGTATATATATTTAATAACAAATATAATAACTAATACATTTAGTACTTTTGTTTGTAAAACATTTAGTACATTTAAAACACTTAATACATATTCACTAAGAGTGTATGACCAGGCATATTATAAATTACCGTAAAATTCGGTGTACGGTGCACGAAACACTTAATTGTTAAACGTTAACAATTAAATAGCTAATTGTCATGTAAAATTTTTTAAATGCATTGCACAAAAAATTCTATTAGACCAACTTTTTTTTAAATGTCGAACTTGAGATTTTATTTTTAATGTTTTCAATTATAAATACAAACATATATACTGGGCAAACATATAAACAATACATTATCCAATGCTGTGATGCATTTAACTTATTGCTTGATTTGTACTGCAAAAATATATTATTTAAACGGTTCCGTTTTCTAATAAAAATAATTTAACATTGAAACAAATATAATTTATGTACATTATTAATAGAATTTAATTTTTATACCCCCCGATTTCCTATACTCATAATTTTGTTTTATAAATTTGGCAACATTAAATTCATTTAATAATTTAGGTATTAATGCAACAGTATTTTTTATCTCTAAATAGAATAATTGGTTGAAAAGTAAGCAAATAATATTTTGACTGAAATACAATCCAAATATACAAAAAAAAATCACAATCCATATTAAATCCTTATACTCATTCACAATGTTTCAAGTTTTTACTTTTTTAACTAAAACCCCAGATTTTTCGTCACATTGAGTGACCTCTGTTGATTCTGCAATATTGCCTTCTTTAATCCGTGTTCCGTACTCCGATGTCACCACTTTGCTATGACTCATTTTTACATAAACTTAAGTCCGGTCAGAAATATTAATTTCAGAAGTCCATTATTTACAATAATTCTTACAATCTATATTGTGAGGAAAGTGGAAATATACTCTTTATTTTATATACATATATATACTTTTTTATAATACATATATAAATAGAAACTGTGGTTATATATACTCCTACCGCGGCCATGGTTTGTGATGAGAAATAGATACACTGTAAATAATTTCCTTCACTGAATTCAATACGTTGACGAGTATCGGTCGATGCGGTTAGCGACGTCGTGGACAGACCTGTAGTAGCTATTAATAGCACGAAAGTGTATGTTGGCAAAAAAGTAACGTATGTATGTGGCTGTAAATTTTAAATGGAAACAACTATACACTTTGAAATCCTGGAGGATGTATAAAATATTTTTACGAAACTGCTTTAACTACGTCTCTCAAAAAGAATTCCCGACAGAGAGTCTACTTTGAATGCATGATAATTCTCGTCATCATAAAGCTCACATAACCGAACATTTTCTTCAGGAGAAACGCGTAGTCACCAGAGCTCGACCTCAGCCGGCTTACTTCCCAGATTTTATCCTATATAGAATAATCCTGTAGAAACATTCTACAGACAATCTCAACTCACTATAAACCAGTATACTTAACAAGTAGTTCAGCAATGCAATCCTGCAATCACACTACAGACAACTTATCGAAAAAGAAATACTTACCCAAACTATTGGCAAAAATGTTCGTATTTAAATAGCAAAACCAGTTTGTATTTAAAAAATACTTTTTCCGTAGACAGCACACCCAAATTATCGTAGATTCAATCAATGATATTGTCTTTAACCCCATTTAGTTCCCCCAATATATTATACATATGATTTTAAACGGTATGCGTATTCCAATCAAAAACTGTAAGATGATATAAAATATGCTGTAAGTCTTGCTGGAACAATTTTACACAAAGGCATGAAAAACACATACCCAATGTAAAGACGCTATAAAACTACTAATGTAGATGTACAAATACATTCAAATATATTTGAACCAAACTAAGGTGGTATTACTAAACTAGTGGTTTTATTGTTTATTATTAAAAATGGCCAAAACTTTTCTATTGCATCATATATGAAGTGATTAGTTAAATTTTATTCTAACATGAAAATTAGACACAATTACATCTCTGCAATAAAACCCCTTAGCTAAAAATTTAAGTAAGGTTTCGTTCAAAGTAAACATTAATCGATGGAACTTTACAAAGACAGCGTGCTGTTCACAGATCGAAAAAAATGTTCTACTTCCACAAAACTATTCCCACACATGGTTATAAATATTTAAATCCAAGTATAATATTCTTTATTCCGCTATTGAAATAATTATTTTCAGAGTCAACAATAACAATATACAAAGTGTTCAAGCCCAAAATAAATTGCTCAAAGAACAAAACAAGCCATCGTCTAGCCCTGAAAATTCATCTGTACAAAACAAATGCACATGATGTACGAATGACATTGGGTGGATTATACTTAGGATAATTTAATGAAAAACATTACATAATATATACCATATTGATATTAAGAATTTTTCTATTAAAATTTTACATGATCATATTAACAAAAGTCAAAGAAAGCAGGTTCAAAATAATGTGCATTACATTAGATGGGAAATTAAATACTTCTACAGTAAAGGTCAGGCGGTCGGTCGATATATGCAAAAAATCTTGAATCTATCGCTTGTATGGATGAAAAGTATGCTGTGTCATGCTACCTCTCCAATCACCAGCGGCAGCTGCGGCACTTGCTGGAGTCTGATTGAAGTTGTACCCTGAAGAGTAGATAGTTAAACGCAATAGCCAATTACAGTTAATTAAAAATTTTAAAGCTAAAAAATGAAATTAGTCTGAGGCACTATTGAACATTTCCATTGTAATAGTTGAGTCTCTGTTTATTAATAAAAAATATTATTTAAAATAAAACTTTTTACTATTAAAATTTTACATGGTCATATTAACAAAATTCAAAGAAAGCAGGTTCAAAATAATGTGCATTACATATAGCAGGCCTTGTAAAATGCCCCGCATACTTCAAATACTAACTAATAACGAATTTAATTTTTTTAAATATAAATACTGATAAAAAATATGTACTTCTAAATTCTGTAATTGATAATGTAAATATATGTTATAACGTAAACAGAACTCGTTACAGACCGTACACAAACTATTTTCTATAAAGTTTATAAATTTTATAATATTCTATAATCAAATAATTATTTATTCAGAATCATTTATTGTGATAAAGCAATAACGCGTAAACAATTTAACTAAATTAAATAGGTTTAAATTAAGATACATATTTTGTATTTTAAAATAAAACCTAATAACAGCAGACAATTAAGTATTTTTGAAAATTTTGAAAAAGCGAAGCTACACCTACAATAAATCGCGATCAAAAGGAACAAAAAACATCTTAACAGGTATAAAATCATTACCGTGATAACTGCCTTTTATTTTTCCACCTACCAAAATAACAACAAATACCAATAAACATTAAAACAAAAATATATATTTTCAGTACGAACAAATAAACTAAATATAAGTCATTAAAATAAATGCAAAGATTAATTATCATGCTACTAACGCGTCTGCCATATGTTTGAACAAGAACTGAATATTTGGTAACTTTTTTTAAGTACTAGGTACATTAATTGTGAAAAAAACAAAATATATCCTTGTGTTGTAATGTTCTGCTAAATATATATATATATACATATTACTACTATTCTAATACTAACTAGCAGCACTGTTTCACTGTTGTAAGAATTGAAGCCTGTAGGATGAGAACCGGCTAACTCTAAATCAGAGTTAGCCGGTTTTCACTCAAATAAGTGGTCGAAATAAGTGTGTTATCCGGTTCTCATGCAAAATAATTCTGGAATAGAAAGCAACTGAGCCACGTTTTATTTACCAACATAATTACTAAAGAAAGTTAGGTAAGAAAATGTATAAAACTCAAATTCGCCAAAAAGGTTCTCATCCTACAGGCTTCAATTGTTTAAATTATGAAAATGTGAATTTGCAATTCGACTGTAATATATTTTAGCGAAGGTGATTTAAGCAAACAGAAACTTATTCATAACCATACTGTTAACCTATTTTTTAAAGATTGAGGGGGCTATGTAGGTATTTTTAATATAATTTTTAATCAATATAGTGTATAATATTAAAATGAAACAATTCTATCAAATCATTTTCGTGCCATAGCTATAGCATAGTTGTTTGTGACACAACCAGAAAAGTATCTATACGTCAGACAAAATAGAAAACCTCATCCGTTCCTACCTCCAGCAGCAGCTACAGCGGCCTGTTGCGTAGCTCCCCAGGGGGTATTTGCAGCACCGGCTGCCCCGCCATTGTGAACTGCCATCGACTGGGGGTCCCAGTTCCACTGTTGGTTGGCATTGGCGGCGGCGGACACTGCTGCAGCAGCCTGGTTCCAACTGTTCTGCTGAGCGGCAGCTGCAGCCCAGGCGTTGTTGGTCTGCTGGGGGGCAGCACTCGGGTCCCACTGTGTCGCCGCTCCGTTGGCCTGACCCATGTTCCACTGATTCCAACTGGCGGGCTGAGTCTGTTGGCCCGTCCAACCAGCGGGCCAGCCTTGATTCTGATTCCAAGTGGCTGGTGGATTTTGCCACTGGGATTGTGCGGCCCAACCATCTGAAAGTGAAACAATATTAATAAACGCTTTGAACTAGCTGCAATCCTTTGACAATAATCCATCATTTATACAAAAAATAACACCACCTTAATGTCTGAACTTTTTTTAAATTTCTACTGATTAAAAATTAATTAGGCTGATGTTTTCCGGTTAATTTGGCAAAATAATAACAATAAAATAATAGTTAACGAGGATATGTTATAGTTATAAATATCAGGTCGTAATTCCTATGCCTAGGTAAAATGAAAAAATATATTTTGAAGAAGCAATATAATGTCTATTAACCAACGACCGCATGCTTTTCATAGACAAGAACTACATTTCCAATTATGGTAAATAGATATTTGTTATATTACTGGGTATAAAATAATAATTTTGTAGGTAGGAACTGATTTTCAAATGTATTTGAAAGTAAACATTATAATATATTCTTATAATGTTTGCCTATATAAAAAAACACCTAGAGAATAAAATGATACACAACCATTTTTTATAAAGATGAGAAATATGAAGCCGTTAATTTTCTTAAAACGTACAATTTCATCAAATTTACCCAAAAAAGACAGATATTTCTCATATTCTTTAATATGGGAAAACACCAAAAAATTGCTTGGGACTTTTCGGGTATCAGTTCGAACTATACCTATACCATAATCAATTGCAATCGTCAAACCTTTGATAGCTATTTGTCCTAATTATTTTGCCATAATAAAAATACTACAAACCAAATTGAATCAAAATTTGCCAATCTAAAATAGATTGCATTTTCCCATAAATTTAAAATTATTAAAAAAAATTACAGCGTTATAATACCTATACCTTTTTTCATTTTTTATCATAATGTTGAAGGTGAACCATGTTATTCTTCTAAGTTAATAAACATATAGAAATGCTGAGATATTGATTCATTTATAATTGTACTCTTACGAAAATACTTCATATAACAAAATATGTTCACTAATCTAACCGGGAATCTGTGAAGAATACAAATATGAAACAAATAACAAAACGTAAGAATATATAATTACATACACAATTAATAAATATTTAAACAGCCGTACATTTAATGAAAAACAAAGTAAAGTAGCACCACATGTAGGTAATACAATATTGAAAACGAGAATTATATAATTTCATATAATTTTTATTTAATGGATGCAGTTGAACCTTATACACAGGAGATTCATATTATTATAAAAATATCATAGCTTGTGATAGCACTGACTAGAGGACCGTGACTATTACAACAACGTGGAAATACGTCGTCGCAGTTATGTGAATATCTAAACATCCACAAAGAGCAGATTTGTCATCTCCTAATATCGACATATTTCTGTTTGGTAAATGTGCTTCACAGCAGTCACAACAGCTTTTACTATTTTTTAATTTTAGAAAAGCATGCTGCATAGCTGAATTATTATAAAACCAAACCATTTTAAATAGTGAACTGAACAAAAAACTAATAGGAAAATTATTAAATTAAATTAATAAATATTTACTTATATATATTTTGTTGTATTACTATCAAATTCGAGTACTTATATGACTTGCCAAAAGTTTCAGCTACCTTGATAATTTAGCTGAATATTATTTAGAATATTACCCCAATAAAAATACTTCAATGATTTAAATGATTTGATGTATTACATAAGCATTAATAACGCATAACACATAATTATAATATTATATTTTACGTTAGTATATTACATAATTAAGTATAATTAGAACATATTTAATTTTGAAATGCGTTAAATAAAAAAATATAATTTCATTCTTTCATCACTAATACAAAAATTGTCCAGAGTTCTCAGTATGCATTTTACTTGCATAGTACTTTTTCTAAACAAATTTGAGCACAATACATTTTTTAAGTTACCAAATGATCACAAAAATATATAATATAATATACAACAACGTAACTTGTTACAAATACTTACAAATTCAAGTATGGAGATTTTATTTATTGCCATAATATGTTTAGGCTATAACGACTAGATAGACATACTTTGCACCGACAGCGATAACATGGTTGTCATGATAATATAATGGTAAGAACATAATGCCTCGAATTCTTATTAAAATGACTGATCTACCAATAATCTAGCTATGTTTAATCTGACATTTCAATGGAAATACAATATAAAAATTTGAATACATTTTGAACACTTAAATTTAGTTATTTAGAAAACTAAACCAAAATATTTGTGAATATTTGGTTCGGTTAAAATGCAAATCATCAATATTATTTGGTTAAAAAAACTAAAATATTATAAATATACAACATTAATACCTTACTTAGTTTAAAATTATACAATATAGCAGCGAAACTCATTACATTCCTCACACATTCCAAACTTACTCATTTCATTTGAGAACTGACCGGACGGCGTATTACCTCTACTCTGACCATGTGGCGTCCCAACAGGTGTGCGCTTTGGATTCGGCGGCTCCATCGCTTTGATCTCAACCTAAATAGAAAAGTGTGTACATTTGTAAATAATCGGTTATATACACATGACGGCTATATAAATATAGGAAGTTTAAGGACCTGCTTTCCGTTTAAGCTGACATAATGCAATTGAATGAGACTTTTCACGATTTGTTCATCTTCAAATCCCACGAATGCGAAGCCTATATATGAAACCAAATTTTGAAAATAAATTATTGACACTCGATGGTTCACGCCATGTAAGCAGAGGATGAGCACATATTCTTAAATTCAAATTTTGAAATATTTTCCTTAGTCAGAAATTTTAGAAAATCAGGTCCATTACAGTATGTACTGTATCTTTTACTGTGTAAAGTACTTTTTATAAATACGGTATTATACTGTTAACAAAATACTGTATACAACAATTACGGTATACAGGGAAAAATAGAATACTACTCCCTTATGCTTACAGAATGTGTACTATGTAAAAGCAAAAAAAGTAGAATATAGCACGTTTCACAGGAATGGATTTAAGTGACAAAAAATACGATCTATATAGGGCTGTTATTTTCTGAAACTACAAATACCAGTTATTATTTCTGTATAAATGTTAAAAATTATCTATGAGCTATTCGGCTGTAATTGTCAAAATGTCGACCATTTTGACAAACATATGCCTATATTCAGAAATCAGAGCACTTAGAGACCATAAATGTATCACATAAATGCATAAATATGGATTCAATTAATTACATGGCTACTGCTTTAGATGTCTCAAATGAACTAGTGTGATTAAAAAGTATGCATTGGTCTACAAGTGACAAAATCACCGCCAATTCTACCAAAATATTATTTTTTATTTGAAAAACATTAATTCAATACAATGAGTTCAGTGAATGAGCTATTTACAATTGATCAATAGCATTAAACAATGTAATACAACAAATAATTTTGAATGTCAAACAAAAGGTAGTTATTTTGTGATGTCAACATTGACGACTACTCTAGCAAATTATGTTATCGAGAAGGTTTGACCCATTATTTTTGTGTATCAGTGAAACCGTTCCAGTTTGTCCCGAGATACTCTCAAAATCTGAGTGGACTGATTCCGGCGCCTGGTCACTAAACCACTCAAAACTAGATCTTCGAAACCGGCAGAACTGTATGATATGATTGCATACGATATGGGCAGCAGTTGATAATGATATTCCCAATCTTGTATAGGAAATCTCAAAGAGCACAACTTTCTCAACAAAATCAGACAATAATTTATTCAAAAAACAGACAACAACATCTTCAAATGTTTCAGCAAATCCATATAATTTAGAAAGATTTTCGTTGGATACAATCACATTCAACTCTTTAGTGTAACTTAAAGGCACCGGCACATGTTGCCAGTGAACTCGCAAGTATGGAGTTTTGGTCCATTTTTATAATTTTCTTTCATAAGCCACTGATCTGCAACATTTATTTAATTCTGCAAATATTTTATTTGTTACCCGGAGAAATAAATGTAATTCCGGAGGTGGCATACACCTAACAAATATCTCATGATCAATGCAGCTAATTAATGAATCTTGAACGCAATTCTTGAAATGTTTAGCCTCTGCTTTGCCTTTTTCTTCTAGTGTTGCATTATATTTTTATGAATTCACTTTGATGGATCCAACTGATCTAATGGGATATTTATGAGATGCAGTTGTGTCGACAATATCCCTCTTTGGGCATTCATACTATAAACAAGGGTAAGTGCTTAAGAATGGAATAATTTTACGTTTCATTACATTATTTGAAGCACATAGCGATGTTTGGAGACAACAAGGAAACATTGGTCCTCGTGTTGCTATTAAAATGTTTTACGTCATTTTTCTATCAGAAATATTTTTTGTTTTGCAATTATCATCTTCGTTACAAATATCCATCAAATTTCCACTCAAACTTGTAACATTACTCCGATGAGAGAAACCTCTGCATATAGGAGACTTTGCAGCTTGTACAAAGGCGTATAATTTCTCTAGTGTATTTTGTGAATTTAGAGGACTCTTTCTCATCAGATAGTCGACTTTTTTGTGGGAAACCAATGCAACAGACACTCTAGTCACTTCACAGATTGCACAACTACAAATTGATTTTTTTGGAATTCATTCTTGTGGAACGCATATAGAAGAACATTCACTTCTTTATTCCCAGCACTTACATCAGATAAATCCGATCTACATTTACCGCATATGCCTACATTGAAATTCTCTATCATATAACGTTTGATTCTGCCCTCAATGAGTTCGGTAATTAGATATTTATCTTTCTCCATGCAAATCGCACATACCTTAATTCTATTCTGATCATGATTTAAAGCCTTTGATTTGTGAGATACTGGTTTGCGATACATATTGAACAATAAACTGTGCATTAGTTTGTCATCACGTACATAGTCATAGGCTAAAGACAAATTAATTAATTAAATTAATATCAATTCTTGAGAAAATATTATTATTAAAAACAGTATCATTCATTGATATGGCTCGTAGAATACACAGATAGGTATTAAAAAAGTAGATTCTTAGCGTGTATCTCCTTTATCCAATGTATCATATATATTTAACACATCTAGTATTATATATACGAACTATGTTAAGTGTAAATAGTTAATAACTCGTGTATTGAATTAATGTTTTTCAAATAAAACCGATTTTTTGGTAGAATTGGCGTCCTTTTTGAATTTTGTCAATTGTAGACCAATGCATACATTATAATCGCCATAGTTCATTTGAGACACCTAAAGCAGTAACCACATAATCAATTGAACCTGTATTTATCTATGTAAAACATTTAAGGTCTCCTAAGTGCTCTGATTTCTGAATATAGGCATGATTTGGTCAAAATGGCAACCATTTTGAATTTTGACAATTATAGCCGAATAGCTCATAGATAAATAATAACTGGTATTTGTAGTTTCAGAAAATAACACCCATATATGTGTTGTATTTTTGTCACTTAAATCCATTCCCGTGAACAGTGATAGGTGTATAACATCTTGATAGCAAGATAAATCAAACCTCTATGCCGCTGTTTTGACGGATCCGTCATTAGATTAACGTCTGTAACCTAAAAGACAAAATTAACACCGATTAAACTGAAAAATATATTGTTTAAACATATACAAAACTTACAATTCCATACTGATTAAAAAATGTACGGACTGTATCTTCACTTTGTTCGGGAGCAATTCCACCGACAAAAACCTTGAGACTTCGACGATTCTATAAAAACAACAACAATTTGTATCTTTTTAAAGTTAAATATGATAAACGTTTAATAAAATGAATGCATAGTTAGTTTACAAATGTGACTAAAAATAAATGCATATGTAAAAAAGTTTACTAAAAATAAATACATTGATAATCAACCATAACACAATTTTCGTCAAATAATAAATATACTTAAAATGGAATTAGACATCTGAATTAGAATTTTTAAATTATAATTACATGTATAATTATGCTATTAAATAATCAAAAGGTTAGTTAATGAAGTGTAATATCATAATAGTTGTTTGATTGAAGAATCTTTTAAAAAGATTTTTTTTCTTCTAAATTTAGTAAAATTTACATCTATTCTATCAATGTAATCAAATTAACTTTACTTTAAAAAACTAGGTATTGACACTTTTCGTAATTTTGTAAATTATCAAAACTAAAAGAAACAAAAAATATCTTACTCTGCCTTTCATGTTAACATTACAGAGTTTTGGATCAACTTCTTTTCCATCAATCATATGACCCTTTGTATCAACAACACTTTCAACTACGCTATCATCAATAAATTTAACATATCCAAATCCCCGAGAACGGTTTGTGCGATGATCCATCATAACAACAGCTTGATCAATATCACCAAATTTGCTGAAATACCTTTTCAGTGAATCTAAGGGCAAATGGTGTGAAAAACATATTGTAATAAAAATATATCTACCACAGGAGATTAAATGGTGTAATTCTAAATTATATTGTAAATTCTAAGGGGTGTACAATAATAATGTATGCTTCAAATACGAAAATAAGATTTTTTAATCATGTATTTTCATATCTAATATAACTATTTTAACCAATATATGACACGGTGCCCAGAACCAAGTTTAAGACTTTAAAAATATACCATGAATGAAACTTTCATTTTTTATTACTATAAGGTACTGGGATTCAAAACGAAAATTCTAAAATGAAAATTTACTATGTTTCGAATTTTTATGACGTTTAAATAGCTAATATCGCAAAAAATAATACAATATTTTGGCATTCTTAAAATTCTCTCGTAATATTCAAATATTATTTCAATTTAATAACTGGTGTATTTTTTAATTTTTATGAGTAATGAATGAATCAATAATGACACTAATCACATAGGGTATAGGAAGCGGCAAAGTATGATGATAATTAAGTACATTGTAACATTAAAATTACTGAGCAATAAAAGGCGATATTAAGATATACACGGTGAGGGTGGATGTGATTGTGTTGATCATGTTACCATACTACTTTCTAATAAATAATTCGTATGAAACACTATTATTTTTAAATACTCAAAATAATTCAATCATTTTTAATTTCAGCTACTTGTTTGAGTTTATAATCAGTAGTGATACATTATTTATTACATAAATTACTTCATTTACAAGCTGAAATGTTTGCTGCTCCAAAAACCATTGTTAATATGCAAGTTTGATGCTAATAACTGGTATAGATTTAGAAAACAACATTACCTGTCCCTTAGTTTTAATTACCGTCACAATTGACAAAACTCATAATATATTTTTATCGATTGTCGTATTTTTTTTAAGACAATAGAGAATTCCATAAATATAACCATATATTTGATATCTAGAAGACATTGATGTACAGTATGTTTGTACAAATCAGATTTTCAGTGCTGCTGTGTACCTTAGAATTTTTGTTCAATATTAGCAAAATCATTTTGAACAAATGCACTCGTCTGCTCACTGCATTATCTGAGGCCTCTTTCTTTCATGGTACAAAATGTACTTATGTGAAATAATATATCATGTACCCTTGGTCTGGAATTATTGGATATTATGCTGAAAGTCCAGTCAATGATTGTTTCTATAGAAATAAGATATATCATTTTAAATGCTCCTGAAAGCTAACAAAACAATTATATAAATATGTACCTCCAGTATGTTGACATTCTTAAAAATATTATCCTGCTTTCAAGTATTGCGAAGCTTCCTCAGTGCATCTGATGTCTTTCAACGTGAAATCCAAATATCAGCTTCTGGTCATATGATCGTCAATGCATAGGACATTGTGTTTATTACTCCAGTTAATAAATGCAATTCTGGTTGTATAACAAGTAAAATTACTGGAGTAGAGGAATAATAACTACCAGTAACAAGTGGTGTGTGAATCACATTATTAAAATCTTTGGTACTCTTCTTACTCGATCATGCATCAAAATAATTCCAGAACAATTCCTTAAAGCTATCCAAAGTTCTTTATTCACCTTTTTTGATAACTGTATTAAATAATAATGAGCTTTATTGATCCAGTGACAAACGCACCATGATAACATAATTTCACATAACAGAGGTGAATAGTATATTATAAATTATATAAATAATAAAAATCAAAGGTTTAGTTCTCAGTACACTACTCACATAACAAAGCACTTTCTGTTATTATTGGTTGGTGTAGTTGTGTGCTTTTTTTTGAAGTTATGAGAGGACTTCCTTTCAGGTAGGTACTGGTGAAGTACATGGTGTCGATCCTGTATTTTCCGAAAAAAATATTATCTACTTGGTAGACCGGACTGTCAAGATCGGTGTTCTGGTCGTGTTCTGATCATATATTTCTCTTTATGAAGCTAGAGATGCATACCTCATCTTGAGCGCTAGTAAAACTCCTCCAGCTCGGGGAAGCATATCAAAGTTTGCTGATAACAATGGCATTGAAGATATACTGAAGGTTGGAAGTATTCATTCCATGGCTTCTTACGATTTTTAATGCATACAAGTACCTGCTGCATTTGGTGATTATATTGATTCACTTTTAGTGGCTGATATCATCACACCAAAAACATGATGTATGTTAACTCTTTGGATGCCTTTAATATAGTCTGGTAAGATGGGACGCTTCTCTCTGAAAAATAATCTCCTTGGAATTATTTTCATTTAAGGCTAGGTTGGATTGTTCCCCAGGCTTTGATGTTGCTAATTTGTAAAAGGGTGGTGTCAAAGCTGTTTTGATGGATGATAAGTTAGGAGTCGTCTGCATACTTTATTATTATGTTTTTCTGGTAGTGTGCTATTAAATCTGAAGCTGCTACTACAAAGGCTGTGGGTCCTATTGCAGATTCCTGTATGACGCTAGAGTTAACTGTACTTTCAGAGGATGTAACCACTTTGTGAATGGTACTATGGCTGTGATCTGCCAAATAGTTAATTAGCCAGTTGTACTGGTAATCGCTGACTCATAGGTCGATGAAATTATAGATTAGTTCCGAGTGTTGCACTGTGTCAAATGATTTCAAAAAGATTTGGCAATAACTCGGACGAACACTTATTGATCGATATGGCTTGTTACAATGGTAGTTATTGCAATGATTGCAGCAGTTGTGCTTCCAAAAAGTCGGAATGCGAATTGGTCATCATAGTTCGTGTTTAACAATATAGCAGGGTTCATGAGTTTACAAACCATTAGTCTTTCTGCTGTTCTTGATAATACAGATGTGAGAGAAATTGGTTGATAGTCTGCATGACTGGTTGGGCTGATTATCTTTAATAGTGGGGTTATCAAAGCTCATTACCACAGACTTTAATTTTCATTTGTCAATGTCACACCAGAAGCAGGAATGGAAGCTACTATGATACATCATCCCTATTAGTAATTATTGCAGTTTCAAATCTGATGCTATTGTAAACTGTTGGTTTAGATTCAGTCACAATCATTTGAGATTAAAATAATTGTCTGGAACATCAGACACAATCTATACCCTAAAGTATTTTTTTGACTCCATCATTTTTTTAATTAACATAATAAATTAAAATAACATGAACAAGTGATGGTTGTTCCAGTTTATTTTAAGTTTAACACCATCATGTTTATCATATCTTGTTAATTATATGAAATTTAAAACATTATTTTAATATAAAAATTATGACCATTGCCGAAAGTGATATTTATAAAGATATGGTTTATATATTTTTACATATTACAAATTATTTAATTTAAATAATAATAGTTATTGGTGTTTCAATCATTTAAACCAGTATAAATTACTTATAATAATTAATGGTTATTGGAGTAATAAACATTTTAAGTGAAAACCAATTTCGAACACATTATTTATTAGAAAGTAGTATGTATGGTAACATGATGACCCCACCCCTACTCATGAAAGCTCAGAAAACACATCACTCATTAATTTGAAATAATTTCTAATAAAACAAAGGGATTTCCCATGTGGCTTTTTCCCATTTGGCTGTTCTAAATGCCATCATTTTTTAGATATTGGCTATTTAATCTTTAAAAAACTGTAATATTTGATAATGACTTCAAACAAAAAATCTAAACATAGAATAATTATATATATTTTGAATCATAGTACCCTATAGGCTATAGTAATGAAAAATGAAAGTTTCATTCATGGTATATTTTTAAAGTCTTAAACATAAAATATAGCTTATAGAATTTATTGTATAGATATATTGATAAATATAGAACCTATATTCACAGTGTATTTTAAATTAATAAAACATGGGAGTTAATTACAGATATATGTTCATTTATTCTACTGTGAATGATGTTGCCAGTTTGTCCCATATATACTTCACACAGGGGGTCATTTCTCGAAACTGTCATAACCATTATGTTATCTTAGTACAGTGCTAATACAGTTTTGAAAATACATTTCTCAAATGTGTTCTACTATGAATGGGGTTAATATATGTAAGATCCTACATTTAAAATGCTCATTTTGCATTATTACTTTCAACAAATTTGCTGATGTGCTATTGGCACACAATAAACACATGTGTCATTTACAATATTTCTTATGAACTATGTGATATTATATATTACTACAGTAATGAATACTATTAAATATAATAACAAATTATTTATTAGGGCTCTAGAATATTGGATGCCCTTATAATCTATATACTATTTATCACAAAAATATTTCTACTCACCACTTGTTGTAGACTGATGCAGACCACCAACAAAAAGCTTTCTAAAATTGAAAAAATATTTTTTAATAGTAGCTAGTCAACAGAACAATTAAAACACTACAACAGTACTGGTTTCATTGATTCATATATAACAAAACTATGTATATAATAAAATATATAAAGATAATTTAAATATTTTTTTTGATAAGTTAACAAAAATTAATTTTTCTGAATAACTTATGAATTATAAAAGATGTTGCAGATATTTCCAAAGTACACATTTTGTATAAATGTTGTAATTACATTAGCACTCATATTAAAGGTATATTAAGTGCATCAACATCAGTCATATTTCAAAATTTACTGATTGGTGAAAGTAGAATTTTGACAAAAGCATACTTTTATCAATGAAAGTATCTTAACAATAAAATTATATATTTAAAAAGCTTAAAAACCATTTAAATAAGTTATAAATATAAAATATATGTGAAATGTACTATACCATATTATGCTAATGCTTGAAAATATAGGCAATATAATTTTTTAGTTTACATAATTATAAATATATGAAAACATGCTAATCAAAATATACCATAATTTGTATTTACAGTATAAACAGTATAAATGTAATGTTACTTTTTAATCATTGAAAAGGTATTATATTAAATAAATTAATTCAGATAAACAAAAATATCAAAATAGAATTAGTAATTAACTAACTATCACAAAAATAAAAAAATAAAAATTATTTCATATCAGACCTGCTAACCTAGTGGAGTAGAAAACCAGGTCATCTACCCAGGAAAAATATTCACCACCCCCATGGCTAGAAAAGAATCCATACCATGGCTTTGAGTAGTCAAAGCTTAGATTGCATTTAAAAACATGTATTATCATAATTTGTTCTGTCAAACCAAGTGTTTTTATGCCATGCTGTTTAATACAAAACAAATATGCATATGACAATGAGTCATTTACCATTTTTTACAAATAAATGTCAATACCAGGACATTTATGAGAAAACAGACTGGGATAGCTAAAACCAGCCTCCAAACTGGGATGTTTGTATGTTTACGTAAAACATTGAGATTAAGTGTTAACCAAATATACAAATATAAAATTAACTTATGTAAAACTGGTGGAAAATCATAATTCCATTGATAGAATTGAGAAATAATTTATTGTTTTCTCTACAGGAGTTTTTTTGAGAAATTGTGTACACTGTGCTTTTAAACATATTATTTCTTTTTGTAATTTGGCAGGTTGATTTTCTAAGTTCCTGAATGTCTTCATACAAACCAAAAATGAACACAATAAATGAATAATAAAAACAATTAGAAATTAGAAATATTAGAAACATGCACTAGCTGATTAGATACACACATTCGAAAACTGCACCCTCATCTGACTCTTGGTTTTCAAATTATAAGTATTTTAGCAGCCCTGAGGGGAAGTATCAAATCATTAACTTTTGAAATAAGCAACCAAATGTAACAAATAGCACATGTATATATAGACCTATACAGTCCCCACTCAACAGTACCTCAGTTATAGATATCAAATAGGATCTTCCTGTGCGGGACAGGAATCAAAACAATTTATATGGGCAATTTCCCCCAGAACAATGCACTCAAAATGCATCCCAATATACATAGAATTGAACAGGAAATCCATTTGTGTCAATCAAAATACACATAGATAAATAATTAAAGAGATTAGGCCATTTTAATTTTGGTTAAAGGAAGCTTTTTAAATTTATTTCCTTTTGTTTCTGTTATAGGTACAAGTCTGGTTATTTAATACAATGGAAGGATCATTAATCTGTAAATCATATTAAAAAATACACACTATAGGAAATATGGTATTATACTGTGTATTCAATTAACCTTAGTTGTTTGTCAATTATATTCCCTTTTTTATAAAAAATGGTAATAAATGAAAATTAATTCTGTTTGACCTGGGATATACATAGATGAGAATTTAGAAAAAGGACGATTCCAGAAGACTATTAATGGGGCGCCTGAACAGTGTATCAATGTGGGCTTGGGAAATTGTGGTTGAGCACCTAAGGCATGAGACGTAGCTGGGGGGTCTGGGGGACGAAGCCCCCCAGCGGGACCAGGGGCTCTCTGGTCAGGGGGTTAGTTCGCCCCGAAAATATTTTGAGTTTTTAAAGACAATTTAGACATGTCTAAGATGCCAATTTGTAATTCAAATGTAGATTAA